>MCJB01007447.1:88909-101830 GCA_002018475.1 Nicotiana obtusifolia
GGGGGGGGGGGGGGGGAGTCCTAGATTTCTCAACAATACTAATACTTTGCTATCTTTAAGTGCAATGGTTGCTCGTACTATCTAGCAAGTACAGACTATCATCTCCAGCTACCCAATTACTATTATTAAGTTTTTACCTAAAGCGCACTAATTCAATTCTAAGTCGTACCCTATAGATGCCTACATGTCCCATGCCTATGGTCCAGGAGGCATTTAACCACTATATATGTAGATCTAGACTCATCCTAGGCTGCTCAAAATTAAAAGACTAAGCACCAAGTAATTCAAACAAATAGGACTTCGCAAAAGGAATGATTAACACAACGGGGCTCACATTTACCTCCAAAAATAGACTCACATGAACGTCAAACAATTATCAATTAACAGTTATGGAGAAGTGGCAGAACTGATGAGGGAATTGTCCCATGAACATGCTCCTAGTTGTGGGATTAGACCGGTCAGTCATGAGCTAGTATGTTATAGAATTAATTGGAACTAAAACATGATTTCTATGTAAAGTGTGATTGGCCAGTTGTGGACTAATTAAGGCTATGATTTACACGTGGGTAGTCTAGTAAGCAAACCTAGTTATTAAGTCCTACAGGAAGGATCTCTAAATAATTCAAGTTTTAAAACACTTTTTAGGCGGTGTAGTAGTTAAGTGATACAAGTTATTGCTTACGGATCCTATAGTCATGGCTTATAGGTGTAGGGTGTTAAGAGCATAGTTGGTAGTACGAGCAGTTGAATTAATTAATAAAATCCTATAGGCATGATGCAAAGTGTGGGATCCTAATACATGATTTCTAGGTGTAGTAGCAAATAGTCAAACTAGTGAACACATAATAGGTCCTATAGGCATGCTTTCTAAACGATATTACAAATCATGTTGGCAGTGTTTAGTTACTAATTACTTGAGATCCTAAACTTATTATTTCTAAGTGGGATAGAAAAATTAGAAGTCATATGGGCATGAAATCTATCAACAAGTAATACACAGAAGTGACTATGGTTGACATTTAGCAGGCAAAGTGATTTGGACCTATAGGCATGTTATCTACCCAATCATGCAAAAATTAAACTACCAAGTGTAAGGCCCCGTAAAAAACTTGCCATGAATTTGCGGTTTATGGTGCTAAGTTAGGCTAAATGTGTTTTGGAAGATTGTAGATGCGCGGTACGGACTTTTTCAGTTGTGCAATGCACTGTGAATTTGGTGGAAAAGTTTGAACATCGCGTTTCTGCGATCCATTACGCTACCGCAGATTTGCCCCGCTAACTGCAGAACAATCGCTGATTGAACCAGAAGAATCTTAATTTTTAAGGTCATTTCGCGATCCAATATGCGGCCGCATAACCATTTTGTGGGCCGCACATCCGTCGCACAATCAACATGGGAAATTTTAGAGGAGATTTTGCGATCTATTTTGCAGCCGTAGAATCATTACATGGACCGCAGAATCGGCCGCAAACTTGACCACGCCAGCCCAGTTTTGGAGAGCCATTTTACGGATCGCATACCTATGATGCGACCGCAGACTTGGCTCAAAGGGTGAAGTTTTGGAAAATTTTACCCGACCCTATTTTTATAAAAAGACCTTAGGGGTTATTTTAGAATGCTTCAACGGATGTTTTAAAGAGAGGAGAATATTTTAGAGAGACACAGGAAGAAGCTCCAACTATTTTGCTCATCAATTCTTGCCCAATTTTGAAGATTCATGGAAACTACTTACTAGGCCACCAACTATCCCGGTAAGTCCTTGTCACAAGCTTTCATGCAAGTTTGTTACGGGTCTAAGTAAGTTGTGGAGTAGGAGATAATTGATGAATGTGGCGATAAGGTTGTGGGATGTTGTGGGATCGACGTAGATTGATCCTTGAAAGTGAAAGAATGAGAGTATGAAACATAAAATGTAGCCATTGTGCCAAGAATGAAGATTTACACGTGTGGCCAAAACTGCCATTGAAATGAAATATTTTATGAAGGGATATGAGATGAATATTTTACATAAATATTTTTGGGAGTATTATTAGGTCACCGAGGAAGGGTGGGTTGAAATGACCTAAACCCGAAACTACACTTGCTGGTGTAGGAATGACTGATGGATAAATTCACGTGATGATGTGTTGAGATTATTCCCATTAATTGGGATGAGATGATAGCTAGTAAGGACCATGTCAAACCACACGGTATTATGGTGAGATGATTTAGTTGATCAGGCGGTGATCGGACACCATGACGTGCGTATGGTGGGGTTATGTTTCTATGTCCACCTGCACAAACTTGGGTGAGACAGCTTAGCCGATCGGGCGGAGATTGGACAACATTCCATATGTATGGTGGTCAGCACTAAGGATCTCCCAACTTAAAATATTAATATTTAATTGAAGGTTTACCTTGGTTTTGACTTGAAATTTTAATATTATTTGAGCTTCTCATTGATTTCATGCTTCTCTCCTTTTCTGTTGGTACTCTATTCCATGAGAGAGTATTTAGATTTACATACTAGTACTATTCCATATGTACTAACGTCCCTTTTGTCGGGGACACTGTATCTTTTATGGATGCAGGTGGTTCTGCAGCAGGCGGCGTCGATCATTAATAGCAGTACACCCTCTCCTTAGCTGACTTGGTAAGCCCCACTTCTTATCCGGGCCTTGTATCTTTTGATCCTTGTACATTGTATTTTGAGGTATGGCTGGGGCTTTGTCACCGCCACTTTCATACTACTCTTATGTTCCATTTAGAGGCTCCATAGAAATAGTGTGGGTTGTGTTTTGATTTGGAAAATAGACTATAAATGTTATAGTTATGGGATGCTCCACTTTCAAATGTGAACTTGTAATCATTTTTTAAATTGTCGATGAAAATCCTTTAAGTAATGGAAAAAGGAAGTTGTACACTTTATTCTTCACATGTCTATTTCTTGTTACTGATTCTTAACTGGTTCATGGATAAGGTTGGGTAGAAGGCATCAAGTTGGCTTGCTTGACTGGGATGTCTCGGTCGAGCGCCGACTGTGCTCCCCAAGGTCGGTGCCTGACACCCAGGCCCCTCTTTTTACTATTTTTCACATGATCCATTTTTTACAAATTAATACAGACCAAGAATAAATAGTTACAGGCCCATACAAGTACATAATAACCCAGAACATATCTAGCCTTCAACAGCTTCATGTGAACCAACTAGTCCAAGCTCCAGGTGCACAAAGACGGATGAAGAACATCTGAACTTAGTGCCCAAACTAGGCCCAATAGGCTAAGCCCAAATTACCAAAAATAACCAATTCTACAAAATAACACCCCCCACAAGATAGAAATTGCAAGCAGAAGACTACGCACACAAGCTATCCACACAACTTTAGAACTCGGGCAAGAAACATACACATTCAAAATTTAATCTCTAAGGTTCATAAACTACCTAAGAAGTAGGATTCCTTAGGCAACATTATGGTATATGAGGTTTAGGAGATAATAAAGGATAGATAGATGAGGTAGGAACAAGTTTGAAAGCTTTCAAAATCACATGAAGAGCCTCACAGTCATAGGCTCTAAGCATAACCTCTAAAGGACAGACAAAATTACAGCATAAACACCCCTGATGGATTAAACTTAGAGTGACTGCACCTTAAATACAAGTTTTCTAGGGTGGCTAGGCTTAAAAGATCACAAGCAAACCAGGAATTCATAGCATGAAAGTTCAAGGAAAAAACAACCTATGCACATGATTCCTAAGTACAACATTTAGCAAGTCCAATAGCATGTCTTCATCTAATTCTTATGGAGAACAGAGGGGTACTACATGCTTATTATCACATACATATGAATAAATATAGCTATATGTGCCAGAGGTCTCATTAGAGGTGATTGAGCCTAAATGAACTAACACCATCGAACAAGGATTCCCAGAATATCATACTAACAACAAAATCACAGCAAAATTAGAGTAGCACATAATATGACATAGTACTGCAATTCACAAATTTCAGAGGACCAAGACCCCAAGTCATGTTTTCTAAATTTTTTCACATAGCAATGCATATAGAGTGCATGTAGGCATGAAACGATTCAGCGACAGTTGCGAGTGAAGAAGAGCAACGAGAACCCTAGGGACTCTGGCACTTCAGTGTTCACAAAAGCCTAAGGGGCTCCGAGCAGTGCTTGTGCCAGAGAAGATTATTGAGTAATACCACGGTGGCCTTAGCTTTCAGTCGGCCAAGAACAAAATCGAACACAGTAGTTTTCAAAGAACCAGCACAAAATAGAACAAGTGCGAGTGAGAGAGAGTAGTGACTAAAATCTATCCAAAGGGGAAATTTGTCACGCCCTAAACTTGGGGAGGCATGGCCGGCACCCGGTGCCATACTCTATCCGAGCGTACCACTCTGTAACTGTAAACTCTGGAGGGGTAGCCCTCAACATAGGCCGACGAGGACATATTGAATCATCTAAAAATAACATCTCTTTCATCTGAGGGTTAAACATACCCAAAATCTCATATACATAATTGTTCAGGGTGATGAGGATGCCATGAACGTCTACAACTAGCAGTACCAAACTGAACATGCACACAGTGCTGGCAAGGCCACAATACTAACATACAAAATATATAGGACTAGTCTACAAGTCTCTAGAGATAACTAAACGGTATCATGGTTGGGACAGGGTCTCGACCTACCCATCAAATATGTATATATAAATGGACTCCAAGGTCTAGACCTGGTAACTCCGGGGAAGTGGAGCTTACCAATCAAGCTGATGTTTGGATCTATTGATTCGCTCAAATTACACCTTAACAATAGTGTAAGCGATCGATGTCAAATATAGTAACCCAACGAGGTTGGGGTCGAATCCCACAAGGAATAGGCGTGAAACAATTATCCAATTAATGCAGTACTTTACTTAGTCGTAATTCTAAGTAATTTGAACGTAAAAATATGAATTTAAGATACTAAGGTTGTGTTCCCCCTAATGTAATAGAATGTTCTTGATATTGATATTGCAATCCGTTCTTGATATGCAATTGGTTCTTATTAACTTATTATCCAATATTTCCCAACACTTGGATAATGTATCCTCTTATGATTCTTCCGAATACAAAAGAGTCAAACTTAAGAAACGCCCAATCATTCGCCAACTTAAAATCTACTTATTCCTAAGTGATTTCGTTAAACAAGGTTTAAGGCCTTGAATTATTGTTATTTATCTCTACCAAACTCTATCTCACTTTTCCAAGATACGATAGCGTAAATTGGCACTCGTTAATGTTTGCAACCACTAACGATTAATTTAAGAACAAGAAATAAATAAATATCAAGCTTCTGTCAAATATGGAATCGATATCAAACTCTCAATAACTTTCTACCCATCTAGGGTTCACAACCTCAGTATTAGAGTTTAGTTACACATATTAAAAACTGAAGAACAAAGAAAGGTAATTGAATTCATCTTACAAAAATATAGAATTCTCAGTTTTGATCACCCAAAAACTTCTCTCAATTCCAAAAATAACCAAAGGCGGTACTTTTCACTATGAATTCTGACAAGTCTCCCTTCACACAAGCCTAGAAAAGCTATTTATAGAAGCCCTATATCCGAGGCGAGCAGCAGTCAAGTTTCACCTAGTTGCACGTATGTGGTCGCATTCCTGTCGCAGAACAGGAATGCGGTTCGCAAACCTTCACGTTCCATCGCAGATCATACCAGTCAGCTTCCTTCTCGTCGCAGCTGAAAATGCAGTTCGAATATTGACTCTGCGATCGCAGTCTTTACTTTATTTTTCACCCAGACTCTGTTCATGTTTGCGATGAGAATGCGGTTTGCATTCCTGTTTTGCGGTCGCATTTGCGACCGCATTCTCCACCTGAAAGTTAGCTTAGAGTTCTGTCTGCATCTGCGATCTTCCTGCGAATTTTGCGACTCGCATAGCTATTCTGCGATCGCAGAATTGAACCTGCAATACTCCTGACCTCTTTTCTTGCCTTTGGCTGGCTTTTTGGACTTCTTTTCATGCTTCTGGATCTCTTCACTCAATACACTGAAATTACACTAAAATTACGTAAGTATCGTGATAATTAACAAGTAGAACAAGTTAAACTCTAAACAAATAGTATCAAAATGTGCCGAAATTACCCGGCACATCAACACCCCCAACTTAAGCTCTTGCTTGTCCTCAAGCAACTAGCACGACACTGTTCCTAAACTAGACTCTACTTATCAAATATGAAGCAACACTGACCAAGGACGGTGTTTGTTGTTAACATCTTAAGTATAACCATTTTACCCCTGTACCCCCTTTGAATCATTAAAATGCTCAAAGGCAAACAATCAATTAGTGAACTTTGAGCCTCAACAAAGTAACTAAATGCTACTTTCAGCTGAATTTACTTATGCTTTACTCAAAGCTCAACTGACTATCAACCTAGCAGTGTATGTGCCCTCACTAGAAAGAAAGTCCCACTCTCACAGTATTTATCATAGCAAAATCAAAGGATAAAAGAACTAGTACACTCGCTCTCAGAATAGAATTTCAAGTGCCACCACTTGCTATGCCATAGGCTTGCCCTTATTTTAATTCATCGCCTAGTTATAGGAACACTTTGGTTAGAGATCATATAAGGACTTTATAAGCTTGTAATGTCGGTTTAAGGATAGGATGTATATTTAGATAATAGTGGCTACTTCCTCCTTGAACACTAATTACACTCTTCTTTCTTTCAACCTTTTATTCCTTTTTGACCCCATGGCCTCAATGGCCTTACAATCCCGCATTAAACCCCACTAGTGTACCTCTTTATTTGATTTTCAAGCTTCTTTATACCACCCACATAGAATATTTCTTTTTTTTCTTTCCCTTTTTTTTTTTTCGAAGCTTCCATAGATTAACATGAGCTTTTGAGGTACGGGGTTCCAGTTTTATTTCACGATCTTGCCCATTTTATTATTGATCCCCACCCCCAACTTAACTTTTAACAATATTCTCAATGTTCAAGGAGGAATGGGTTCAAAAGAAGTCATATTTGATGAATGGGATAAGGTTGTAATGCGGAGGCCAAGAAAAAGGCTACAAGGCTCAAAATAGGGTACTAGTGATATTCATTATGCACAGGTCGGCTGAAAAGGCTAGAAAGGTTTCATCACTAATCAAAGAAAGTCTAAGATTACTTCTCTAACTTAGCGTACATATTATAGGCAACGAAGAACCAACCGGGCAAGTTCTAGATGGCAGTAATGAACACAAGAACTGTCAAAACAAATGAGCTCACACACACTGGCACATCAACTGTTTGGTTAACATAGTTTACAGCTTTGGAATTCGCATTTAGTAACTCGAGGCTTTCTTCGTGTATAAATATACAATTCTATGTAGCCCTAGAGTTACTGAGCGAGCCTCAATTCCACCTAATTGATTAGTTCTAGGGGTTTATACTTCACATATGGTTATATACTTGATTGTCAACCGATGTACCATCCTAGTCAATATACTTCATACTCAACTGCCCGGTTCTACTATTACACCCTTGAAAAAGAACCCGACAAAAGAAAAAACAAGGGGAGTTTATTGCTAACTATTTGATTACAACAACATATACACAAAAATCATAAAACATTACTATAAAAAAAATCATAAAACATTACTACATAAACATATCAACTGTCACCCACATGCTCACAAGTCAATCAAATATACAGACAAAATAGAAATGTAAGGCTACCACCCCCAACTTAAGCACATGCCTGCCTGCTCTTGTTCTTCCTCTGCTGTGGGCATTGCAATTTGTTTTCCTTTTGGCTTGGGGGTTGCACCCTCATCGAGCTCGACACTGGCCTCCTCAGAGTCGTCCCCTTCAGATTCTGAACACCCTTCCGAAGTCTCGTCATCAGTAGATTCAACCGGAACTGTAGGGGCGGGAGGCTGGGGCACTTTAGCAGATGACGTTTGGATGTCCGCCATGAGTGTTGTGAAGTCGAGGCCCAAATCAGCAGGGCCAGCACCCTGATCACCCTCGTTGGGGAGGAGAGGAGCTATGTCGAACTCTAGATTTTTCATCTTCTGGAGGTCGGTCTTTAGGGATTTTACATCCTCCCGCAGTTGGGGTAGATCCCTCACTTCACCTTTTTCAATGCTGTCAACCCTCGACTCAAGCTTATTCAACCTCTCTCCGAAGTCGAATTGTTGTTGTTGCAGCGGAGTCAAGGCTTGTTTAATTAGTGAGGGCAATGTTTTCAAGAGCTTGTCTACTTTAGCATTAGCATGATGAGCAATTAAACCAAGTCTTGAAATGGTTGGCATGTGTGAGGCTGATGGGCCGGTGGTAGCTGAGGGTGCAGGTGCTTCAGCAGCTGTAGAAGGTTCAGGATCTTGAGGAGACAGGAGGTTTTGAGAGTCAATGTCTTCTATTGGGGTTGTTGTTGGGGCCGATGCATCGCTGATACGAGTGATACCAATATCTCTCGTAGACCTCCCAACTCTGTCTCGTTGTGGTAAGAATGGGACATCCACCTCCTGGCATAGGGTGGTGATCAGACTTGGGAATGGGAGTGATGTGGCCCGCTGAGTAGCTCGGATACCAATTTCCTGTAAGATAAGGCTCCCCACATCAATCTTAACCCCCTTCATTATACATGCAATGAGAAGTGCCTTCTTAATGTTGATTTCAATTTCATTTCTGGAGGGTACTAGATGAGAAGTGACGAAGCTTAGCCAATATTTGGCTTCCCTTGTGGCTCCCCACATCAATCTTAACCCCCTTCATTATACATGCAATGAGAAGTGCCTTCTTAATGTTGATTTCAATTTCATTTCTGGAGGGTACTAGATGAGAAGTGACGAAGCTTAGCCAATATTTGGCTTCCCTTGTGAGGTCCTCTTTGAAAATTTTCCTTCCAGGATTGATCCAGGCTGGATCCCCTTTGCAATGGTGGACGCTATCCATCCACGCTCATTTTCTCTGTTGGAGTACTTTGCATCGTACTCCGCCGTGCCTGATTCCCATTCAAGGAAGAATAGTTCATTGATGTGGTTGCTGTCACAGAACACAGCTTTACCCCGAACATGGACAGTGCCGGTGAAAATTCTATTGCGTCTATGGTATGCTGATCGTGATGCTCCGTACGACGCATAGAATTCCCGGACCATTGACTCGTTGTACTCCTTTGGGTCTGTGGTGAAGTACTCCCAGTTCCTCATTTTAATGTTGTCCAGGATGTGAGGGTATTGTTCTGGAAGCCCATTCAGACTCAACTTTTTCTCCGGCAGAATCTTTCGCTTTGCGAGTGCTTCCCGGAATAAAGATCTTGAGCCTTCAACTTCAAAGCGAAGCTGAAGGTCATCTCCTTTCTTCCTCCGTGTCTCCGCAACTAGATCAACTTCCGGAAAGCAATCCTCCTCTTCAGACTGGGAGGTGTTAGGTCTAGTTGAATCTTTCTTTGCTCGTTTGGTTGGTTCGGAGGTTGAAGCGGTGGAAGGCCTTTTGCTTTTGGGATGTTTTTTAGCCATGTCTGCATAAATAGCATATGTTAGTGACATTATCATTATTCGAGAAAAGACAAAAACAGGAGGGATAATCAAAGAGTTGTAGAAGTGCGATGTGATTTGCGATCGCAGAACCACTATGCGAATCGCAAACCACATCGCATAGTGGTTATGTGCATAAGACTGTTCGTCGCATACAAATGCGATCGCATTCTCATCGCAAAATGAGATCTGCGATCGCAGAACCACCGCATAATTCACCAGTTGTAGCTAAAGGTCCTGAGTGTGTTTGCGGTGGATCTGCGATTCGCACTTTGGTTTTGCGATCGCAGATTCACCGCATTTGTCATCTTGCTCAGGCATCTAGGGTTTAGGTAATGCGATCTAATTGCGGTCCACATTTTGAATTTGTGGATCGCAAATATCTTCAAATACCCAAGAATATGCATCCCTTAAGCAAAGAAACCCAAAACTTCTGTTTTCCACTCGAAGATCCTTGAACTACTTTACTGAATAATAAACCCTAGGTTTTCAAACTACGAATGTAAGGTGAAGCAAAAAGTGCACATACCTTGGGAAGGAGATAGAAGCTCTTAGATTAAAGGTAAATGAACTCTTGGCCTGACAGTTGGAATTTTCCAATGATGGTCGTCGGACGTATGCTCTATTTCCGTCTTCTCTTCTTTTTTTGTTTGTTTGTGGTGTTTTTTTTTTTATATATACTTAGAGCGTAGGGTCAAAAATAGGAAAGACAATGCAAACACTTACCTGTCAGGTATGCGATGTAATTGCGATTCGCAGAATTGAAATGTGAACCGCAATTTATATAATCCACCGCATTTTCAACCAATATGTGAGATGAAATCTCTGTGTCTATCTGCGGTTGAAATGCGGTTCTCAGAGTTGAAATGCGAACCGCAGATTAAGAGCCTCCACCGCATTTTCAACAGACCTCAGAGCTAAATTCTCTGTGTCTGTTTGCGGTTGAACTGCTGTTCGCAGAATTGAAATGCGAACCGCAGATTTTCAAGCTTCATCGCATTGTGTCTCATAATTGTTGCTTGAATTTCTGCTTCACTTTGCGGTGAGAATGCGGTTCGCATACTTCAAATGCGAACCGCAAATGTGTTGAACTGCGTCGCATTTTTGCTTACTATTCTTGCTCAACTTTCTGCCTCTCAATGCGACAGAAATGCTATTCGCATATCACAAATGCGACCGCATATGTGCTGCATTTTTCATGTCGACATTCTTCTGCAGTTGCAACAACTTCTCGCTGATTCTTGTGTTCATTCATCACATTCCTGCATCTAAAAACCCTTCAAACAGAACTAAGTACAAATGTAAACTTGAGTTATAAATAAATAAAGAAAAAGAAGAAAAGCACAACTTAAACAAACACAAAAATGACTAATACCACACATGGGTTGCCTCCCATGAAGCGCTTGATTTAACGTCGCGGCACGATGATGCTAGGATGCCTTTGCACTCATTCCGTAGGTGGGACTTGATCATCTTGTAGAGCCAGCTGCTCTACCACGTGTTTTTCTCCACCTATACCCACGCTGCCCATTTACCTTGAAGGTTCGGAGCCCATCCTCCGATGCCAATTCGACAGCTCCAAACGGGGAGACATTTACAACCTTGAATGGTCCCAACCATTTGGACTTCAGCTTCCCTGGAAATAATTTAAGTCTCGAATTGAATAGCAACACCAGGTCTCCCGCTTTAAACTCTCTCTTCAAGATCTTGGAATCATGGACGAACTTCATTCGTTCTTTATAAACTGTTGCACTCTCATAAGCATGAAATCTGAATTCCTCCATTTCATTCAATTGTGCAAGCCTTAAAGGTCCGGCCTCCGCCCAATCCATGTTTAGTCTCTTTAAGGCCCACATAGCCTTATGCTCGAGTTCAACGGGTAAATGGCACGCCTTCCCAAAGACTAACCGATATGGGGATGTACGAATAGGAGTCTTGTAAGCTGTACGATATGCCCAAAGAGCATCGTCTAACTTTCTTGACCAATCAGTCCTATTTGCGTTCACAGTCTTGGACAGGATGCTCTTGATTTCCCTATTGGATACTTCAACTTGGCCACTCGATTGTGGATGATAAGGTGTGGCAACCTTATGCTTAACCCCCTACTTGTCGAGGAGACCTTTGAACACTCTGTTACAGAAATGTGATCCTCCATCACTGATGATGGCTCTTGGGGTGCCGAACCTGGTGAAAATACTCTTCTTTAGGAACGTGGTCACACTTCGAGCTTCGTTGTTTGGCAAGGCAATGGCTTTTACCCACTTAGATACATAGTCCACAGCCACTAGGATGTATTTCATCCCACATAAGCTTATGAAATGGCCCATGAAGTCAATACCCCAAACATCGAATAATTCAATTTCCATAACAAATTTCATAGGCATCTCATGCCTCCTCGAAATCGGCCCCTGTCGTTGGCATTGGTCGCACGACTTCACCAATTGATTAGCATCCTGGTAAATGGTTGGCCAGTAATATCCACACTCCAAAACCTTTGCAGCTGTTCTGTTGCCCCCATGATGACCCCCAACTGGTGAGTCATGGCATGCTTTCAGGATCGATAGCATCTCTTCCTCGGGTACACATCTTCGAATGATGTTATCCGTACAGACACGGAATAGGAATGGTTCTTCCCAATAATAATTTCGAGAATCCCTCAAGAACTTCTTCCTTTGGTAGGATTCCAACCCTTCCGGAATAAAATCGCTGACGATGTAGTTAGCGATGTCAACATACCATCGTGCAACTGAATTTGAAATCATTAGTATATGTTCATCTGGAAAGGAATCATTTATCTCCAGCTCTTCTTTTTGTCTCCCTGCTTCCTCCAATCTAGACAAGTGATCCGCCACTTGGTTTTGTGTTCCCTTACGATCCATGACTTCAAAGTCAAATTCTTGTAGCAGTAAAACCCATCGGATCAGTCGAGGCTTAGCATCCTTTCTCGCCATCAAATAACGGAGAGCAGCATGATCTGTATACACAATCACTTTGGAGCCCAATAGATATGCACGGAACTTCTCAAATGCATACACAATAGCTAACAGTTCCTGCTCCGTTACAGTGTAGTTCATTTGCGCTCCATTAAGCGTCTTGCTAGCATAGTATACTGGGTGAAGAATTTTGTTGTGCCTCTGTCCCAGCATCACTCCAATAGCTACACCGCTAGCATCACATATAAGCTCAAAAGGTAACGACCAATCCGGTGTGACAATGATAGGAGCTGTGGTGAGCTTCATTTTCAGTTCTTCAAAAGCAATGAGGCATTTTTCATCAAAAATGAACTTGGTATCTTTCTCTAAGAGTTTACACATTGGGTGTGCAATCTTTGAGAAATCTTTTACGAACCGTCTGTAGAATCCAGCATGCCCCAGAAAGCTACGGACACCTTTCACTAATGTGGG
>MCJB01007458.1:0-22241 GCA_002018475.1 Nicotiana obtusifolia
ATTGTAAGTGGGAGCGGGTGGCACGCCTGCCACAGGATATATTGTAAGTGGGAGCAGGTGGCACGCCTGCCACGAGATATTATGAAATTGGGAGCAGGTGGCACGCCTGCCACAGGATATATTGTAAGTGGGAGCGGGTGGCACGCCTTCCACGAGATGTTATGAAAGTGGGAGCAGGTGGCACGCCTGCCATAGGTTATATTGTAAGTGGGAGCGGGTGGCACGCCTGCCACGAGAGGTTACTGTAAGTGGGAACGGGTTGCACGCCTGCAAGAAGAGGTTACGGGAGGTGAAGGTGGCTTGTATTTCATCTTATTGTGTTATGGACTATATTGCAGTTTTCCTTCTTAATCGTTGATGATTCGTTTCGCTTTATTTGTCTGTTATTGCAATGTATGTTTTTTTTTTGTTCTTTCCCCCTTAAAATTGCTTATGTATTTCTAGTCTTCTACTGTAGATATATATATATGTTTATAACTGAACAGGTTTATCTGGAGTCTGGTCCTAGCCTCGTCACTACCTCGCCGGGGTTAGGCCAGGCACTTACCAGCACATAGGGTCGGTTGTGCTGATACTGCACTCTGCACTCGTTTGTGCAGATCCCAGTGCCGCAAGCTTCGGACAGTAGAAAGCTTCCAGCGTTGTGATTATCAGGCGACCCAAGGTAGTACTGCAGACGTTCGCAGATCTTGGCGTCCCCTGTCCCTTTTCTTTACCTGTTTCTTCCACGTAGTTCGGAGACAGTATTTTGTTACTTCTTTCAGAACCTTGGTTGTAGTATTCTTAGACAGTCTGTGAAACTGTGACACCAGATCTTGGGTAGTTTGTAAAAGAGATTTTATTTGAAATATTCTATGCATTTCACTCGTTAAATTGTGTTGTTTATTTATGGTTGGTTATAGTTGAATTGATTTCGAATGAGAACGTGGTAAATAATTCGGTTGATTGGCTTGCCTAGCTTTCACTAGTAGGCGCCATCACGACTCCCGAGGGTGGGAAATCCGGGTCGTGACAGACGTATAAGTTGGAGAATCTGGTTGGTTGTAGGTAGTGTCGGTAGAGGGAACCGTCTCTGGTTTTTCTACATTATACTTAGCTTGTGAAACTCTAGATTCGAAGTCAACTGTCTCGATTCTAGTGGGATATGAGGACACTGAATTTCTAGTAGAATGAATTGATGGGATTTCATACTACGATGAGGCAGAGGAACTAACTCTTTGGCTAAGGGACCTCTGAGAGGAAACTAGCACAGATCCGGAAGGGAATTGTTGGATCTGGGAAACTACAGTGTTTTGCGGTTTTTGAGCAGGAGTGGCATCCTGCAGAAGCCAGTTTTCAGGCAGAGAAACCTGATTTCAAGAAATTGGCTTAGGAATAGACAGATGAGATCTCTGTAGATCTGTCTGAAAGAGAACAATTTCACCTTTGTGAGTAGTTCTCATAGCTCCAGTGTTAAAGGTAGAACTTATGGCCTTATACTGGATTCTGTAAATAATTACTACTGAAAGAGAACCAGCTTTAGTCTTATAATTAGAAGTCTTAACATTAAGGATCAAGACATCTAAAATATTTCTATCTTTAAGGGAGACTGTGAAGTAGGGAAACAGTCGAAATAAATTGGACCATTGCAAAGACTAGTTTCAACCATTCCTAGAAATGAATCATTGAACTCTAAAAATCTAGAATCTCTAAGACAGAGTAGAAGTGATGTGTCAAATCCTTCTCTGGATAAAGACTTAGCGGCTATTTGTACTAAACCAAAATGGATGTAATTATATTTCTTCCTATATTTTTCAATAGATTTGATACTGAGAAGTTTGATTTCCTCATGGTCTGATTCCAGAGGAATAGTTTGCTTAATGGTAGATATGTGATAATCACTTGTCAAGCTCCATTTTTGAGACTTGTAATTTTTTGACTGGGGATGTTTGGGGTTTTTCCAGTCGTCAATTGATTACTGCAAATCAGAGAAACAAATCTCTTCTTTGAGCTTAAAATTGGAAGAAGAGGAGGAAGAAGAAGAACTCGTAGATCTAAATGAGAGTGAGTGAAAGTAAGACATTTGAATGATTAAAATGCTTCCTATCCTTGGCTCAAGAGACCAAGTGATTTCATAAAAAAGTTATTCAAGTTCTTAACTCTACCGTATGTGGAAGAGTTAGATCTGGTGTTAAACTTCATAGATCTATAACTTTTAAGGCCTCGTAAGAGGTATGTTCAGATTTTATCTTACTATAGTGCTTAGCGGTAGATATAGAGGGTAGATCTGTAAGTATACTAATTCTTTTACTCAAAAGGGCTAATGTTTATAATTGTTCTACAAAGAATTACTTCTATATGACCCAAAGGTTTTTAAACCATCTACAAGCCTACCAGGTACATTTATAGGCATCACCTCGCCATAATCCCTGGGAACCACGCTTATAGTGCAGATCCGAAAGGATCCCAGTGCCATCTTCAAAGGTTCTTCGTATTACAAGCATATGTTTAACCATTTTATAGAAAAGAATCAGTAAATCTACAAGATCTAACATTTTTTCACTATAACAAGATAAAGTAAGAACAACTCTCAAACTTAACCATAAATAATGAGATTGTGATGACCCGGCCAGTCGTCTCACGAGTCACCGCCCCGTTTCCCCTATTTCCACCTCATTATACTTCGTTATCCGTGTTTCATGTGATCAAGTTGAGTAGTTTGCGTTCGGAGTGGATTTGGTAAGAAATGAGACACTAAGTCTCTTTTAAGAAGGTTTAAGTTAGAAAAGTCAACCGAATGTTGACTTATGAGTTAGAGGGCTCGGATGTGAGTTATGATGGTTCAATTAGCTTCGTATGGTGATTTCGGACTTAGGCGTATGTTCGGAGTTGAAATTGGATGTCCGTAGGACAATTCGACGCATTTTGGCGAATGTTTGAAAGTAGAAGATTTTTGGAAAGTTTGACCGAGGAGTTGACTTTCTGATATCGGGGTCGAAATCCAGTTCTGAAAGTCTTCATAGGTCCGTTATGTTATTTATGACTTGTGTGAAAAATTTGAGGTCAATCGGACTCGATTTGATAGGTTTCGGCATCGAATGTAGAAGTTGGAATTTGTTAAGTTTCATTAGGCTTGAATTGGGGTATGATTGTATATTTAGCGTTGTTTGATGTGATTTGAGGCCTCGACTAAGTCCATGTGATGTTTTAAGATTTGTTGATATATTTTGTTGAAGTCCCGAGGGCCTCGAATGGATTTTGGATGGTTGATGGAGTTTAACTTTGGCATTTCAAGAATGTGTCGATGTCGTCTCTTCAAGAATAAGTGGTATAATATTATGAAAATGGGCTCCAAATTCAGTTTTAATTGAAGCATTAGATCCGTATCGAAATTTCGGAGTCATAGAAAAAAGAATCGTCCAATTCGGACATCGTATGAGTAAGTTATGCCTATTTTCGTGTTAGGGAAAAATTCTGCAGACATGTCGAATCTGCGGTCGCAGATTAACCGCAGATTCGACATGCGAACTGCATTTTTGGACCTAGAAATTGCAAATTGAGGCAAAACTTGAGGCAAGGGATGCGATTTCTGCGACCAAAAATGCGAATCGCAAACCTGTTATGCGACAGGTTTGCGGATCGCATTTTTCGCCTGACAGGGGTGTTTTAACGCGATTTTTGATACTTTTTAAGTAGAACTCAGTGCCCATTTTGTTCTACAAGACCCATTTTCGGTACCCACGAAGAGGAACACCTCCAAACACCCTAGAATCACAACAACCAACTTCAAAACCATATCCAAAGGAGATTATCTTGTGTAGATTCTTAAAGAAGGGTATTTGACCATTCTAAACACATTGGGAGCTAGAGAGCTTGGATTAAAGCAAGTCTTGAAGAAATTCTTGGAGGGATTTCAAGGGAATCATCGGGGTAAGTGTTCCTAACTCAATTTTGGAGGAATTACCTCAGTTTATCACTATTTTTAGCAATTAATTGGTGATTTAAGTTGGGAAAATTATGGAAAACCCTAAGGCTTGGATGTGAGGGTTGGAGGTCGATCCGATGTTGGAATTCAATAATTTTTGTATGGTTGAACTCGTATCGGAATGGGTTATCACATTTTGTGGGTTTTGTACGATTACGAGAAATGGGCCCCACTGGCAATTTTGAGTTAAATTTCGGATTTTAATCCGGAAAATTTGTAAATTCATATGGAATTAGTTTCTACTATGTGTATTGAGTGTATTAAATTATTTGTGACTAGGTTTGAAGCCTTCAGACGCAAAGTTTCAAGGCAAAGGTTTGTCGGAACCTTGAATTCAACTGCAAAGCGAGGTAAGTGCTCATTCTAACCTTCGCTTGAGGGATTAGAAGTGGTGTTCTAAATGTTAATTTCTTATTGTTGAGAACGACGTATAGGCATGGTGACGAGTATCTATACGTTGGTGTCAAGCATGACCGTGGGTCGTATATGGATAGTTGTTGTGTGATTATTGTTCCAATTGTTGAATATTATTCTTGATATTGTTATGATATAAGTGGGAGCGGGTGGCATGCCTGCCACAAGATATTGTTAAATGGGGACGGGTGGTACGCCTACCACATGGTTCTTCATTTTAGTTGTTCCTTTTGGTTATGGTTTTAGCCTTTTTCTATTCGGTATAAAGTCGATTGTTAAATAGTCTAGTCGAATAAGAATTGTTAGAAGTTAAGGGGTCCAGTGTCACATTAGTAGGGTCGTGTCTAGATTTAATAAATCAAAAATTTGGGTTGGGAGGTTAATTGTAATAGAAATTTAATTATAATTGAGTACTGACATTAGTTGAGCTGAATAGGAGTTGAGTTAGGTTTGGTTAGAGCTAACTCTCCCTTGTTGGGGTGATTGTTTTGATGTTGTTGTTCTCTTGTTGAGAAGTTATTATATTGTTTTGCTTCCTTGCCGAAATTCTTGTGATTGATGTGATGACTATTGAAATGGGAGCGGGTGGTACGCCTACCACAAATGTAAGGAAATGGGGTCGAGTTGCACGCCTGCAACAGGATTTTAAGGAAATGGGGTCGAGTTGCACGCCTGCAACAGGATATGACAGAAAGTGAAACTTGTCTGTAATTTTCTCTTTATTTGTGTTGGAAATTAATTTATAGTTTCTTTACTATTCATCTATGATCTGTATTGTTTTAACTGTTATCCCGAAGTATATTTCCCTCTTTCCCACTTAATTTGTTCATTTATTTCTATCTTTCTACTGTAGATGTATATATATATATATTGGTATATAACTGCACAGGTTTATCTGGAGTTTGGTCCTAGCCTCGTCACTACCTCGCCGGGGTTAGGCCTGGCACTTACCAGCACATAGGGTCGGTTGTGCTGATACTACACTCTTCACTCTTTTGTGCAGATCCCAGTACCGCAGGCTTTGGACTGTAAGGAGCTTCCAGCTTCTGATTATCAGGTGACCCAAGGTAGTTCTGCAGGCGTCCGCGAACCTTGGAGTCTCCCGCTTTCTATTTTATCTGTTTCTTTTATGTAGTCCCAGAAACAATATTTTGTTATTTCTTCAGACCCTTACTTGTAGAAAATCTTAGACAGTCTGTGAAACTGTGACACTAAATCTTGGGGTAGTTTGTTAAGGAGATTGTACTGGCGATTCTGTAAACTCTAAACTTTCATTCGTTCTGCTTGTAAATTTTATTCTGCTTATTAATTATTGGGTTTAGGTTGTTTTGATTTCTAATGAAAATGTGGATAATAATTGGCTTGCCTAGATTTCATTAGTAGGCGCCATCACGGCTCCCGAGGGTGGAAAATCCGGGCCGTGATAGAGATCCGTGAGTTTGATACTAGGTCTGGCAGTATCACATAACACTATGTTAAAAACAAGAATCGCATTCTTACTTCCCCACTGGCTCTGATACCAAAGGGGACAGAAGCGACTGGACTGATTAATAGCAGAAGTCCAGAAAATATTTAAAAAGGATACTACAAAAGGCAAAGAGCAAATTGCTGCTGCAAGTATCCAACCACCTCCTGAGCTTAAAGACTTTAAAATAAAGAGTCTCGAGGACTTGAAGAATTTATTAGATAAAAAATTTGAAGGATTTAAAATTAATCCTTTAAATTTAGAGTACTTATCTGATAATGAGTGAAAAGTAAAACTCTTTGATGAGATTAATATCAGAAATTTTTGGTCGAAAACCGGTTCAAAGGATGTTTTATTATCCTAAGCCAATTCCTCAAGATGTGCTCATAGAGGAACCTGATGCTACTCATTATTCCTAAAACTAGTAGTGGCATAGAAATCTATGAATATAACATAGATGGTTTTACTGACTGTCGATTTATACTCAAGTACATAGAATACTTATGTACAGCACTATCTGCAAGGTTAATAAGAATTCTGAGAAAACTATTACTAAGATGATAGTGACAGGTTTTACTAGCCAATTAAAAGGCTGGTGGGACAATTATTTAACAGAAAAACAACGCTGCAGAAATTATGGGAGCCATCAAAATAGAAGATGGTCAGAATGTCCAAAATACTGTATATTCCTTAGTTCTTAATATTGTAGAACATTTCTCTGGAAGATGGTAAGACAATAGTGAGACTTTAAGGACCATGCTCCAAAATCTTAGATGTCATACATTAAAAAATTTTAGATGGTATAAGGATGTTTTCTTATCCAGGGTAATGGAATTACCAGAGTGTAAAAGCACTCACTGAATATCCAAATTTATTGATGGACTCCCAACACTCTTTGCTGAAAGAGTTAGAAAAACTCTTCGAGGAACTGCCATGAGTATAGATTATAATAGCTATACCTATGGAAAGCTTATTAGTGTATACACACAAGAAGGCTTAGCTCTATGTAATGAGATTAAGTTAAGCTAGGAAATCAAGGAACATCGTCGTAATGAAACAATAATAAGGAGAATTCTGTGAACAATTCACCATATATTCCTAAGAATAAAAAGTCTCATAGACATAAGAAAGACCAGAAAGAACCTTATAGGTATAAAAAGAAGAATAGAGGATCTTCTGATAAGAGATATGAGAAGAAGGATAAGAGAAGCAAAGTGTATAAGCATAGAAAGGATTTTATAAAATCCAATACGCCTAATGCATGCTACAAATGTGGCAAAATAAGCCATTATGCTAGAGGTTGTAAGGTCAAAGATAAGATTAAAAACCTTGATCTAGATGATAATATTAAAAACTCTTTATACAAGATTCTGTTAAATTCTTCTCGGGATAATTCACCGGAGAATAGTGATAGAGAAGATTCATCATCTGATGAAGATCTAAGGGCTCTACAGGAGGAGGAATACCTTCCTTCAGATGATGAATGTGAATGTGGACCCTGCAAACAGAATCAAGACCAGTGTTGTAATAACAACACAGATGATGAGTTTTTTTAATATTTATTCTCAATTCAAGGACTTAGAAGTCAATGTCCTGACCAGTGATAGTTTACTAGAGCTTCTCGGGGTTATTAAAGTCCTAGAGTTAAGGTCCCAGATAATTAATCAGGTGGACAATATTAAGGATAATATTTCTAAAAGCCCTAGGATTGAAGAAATTCCTTCTCAAAATGGACCATATACAATGTCTGAGATTAAAAGGATTTTTATGAAAAAATCCCAAGCCATTGATAGGCCAACTACTGTCCAAGATTTGAAAAATGAGATTCATAATCTCAGAGGAGAAATCTCGAGCTTAAAGGCTTCTAATATAGCCTTAGACAAAAGAATTATCAGACTAGAAAATTCTCATGTGTCTATAAGCAAGGAATTCAGTACTAATATTACTAAAAAAAGTTTGGATACTAGTACCTCAAAGAATGGGTAAAAGATGATTTTCTAAGAACTGTTAATAGGGTTAGTAATGAGTTTTTACAGAAACTTCTACTATTTACCACTCAAAAGTTTCTAATAAAAGTTACTCTTTTAATAGATTATAATTTCAAAAAATAGTTTGTTGCTTTATTTAATAGTGGTGCTAATCTAAATTGTATTAAAGAAGGAGTAATACCTTCAAGATATTTTCATAAGATTACTCATAGATTAAAAAATACCAGTGATCACCAAATGGGTATTTCTTATAAAATACCTAAAGCTTATATTTGCCAGAACAATATCTATATACCAGAAAATTTTATTTCTTAGTAAAAGATATCCACCAAGATATAATATTAGGAGTCCCATTTTTTCACCACATTATTCCTTTTACTAATTGGGACACTCATAGTTTCACAGTAACTTTTAATGAAAAAGCAATTACTTTCGAGTTTATAACTCAACCAGCCCAAAGGTTTTTAAATGAGATCATTTCTAATAATATTATTGCAAAAATAGACAAATTAATTTTTAAAAAAAATGAGATTTGCAATCTTACAATTGAACAGGATTTAAAAACTCCTAAATTCATTGGGAAAATTGATTTATTAAAAAATCAGTTTGCTTTACAAATTTGTGGAGATTATCCAAATCAATTTTGGAATAGGAAAAGGAATATAGTTTGTCTTCCTTATGAAGAAGACTTCTCGGAGGATAATATTCTTACTAAAGCTAGACCTTGTCAAATGAATTCAGAATATTTGGAATTCTGCAAAAAAGAAATTGATTCTTTGCTGCAGAAAGGTCTTATAAGGCCTTCAAGGTCTAAATGGTCTAGTACTGCTTTTTATGTTAATAAACATGCTGAACAGGAATGAGGAGTTCCAAGGTTAGTTATTAATTATAAACCCCTTAATAAAGCTTTAAAATAAATAAGATATCCAATCCCTAATAAAAAAGATTTATTGGATAGATTACATGATGCCATAATATTTTCAAAATTTGAGTTGAAATCTGTTTATTGGCAAATTTAGATATAGGAGTTAGATAGATATAAAACTGCTTTCAATGTCCTTATGGGTCAATTTGAATGGAATGTTATACCATTCGATTTATAAAATGCCCCTCCTGAATTTCAGAAAATTATGAATGATAATTTCATGCCTTATTTTATAATTGTTTATATTGATGATATTTTAGTATTTTCTAACAATGTTGAGATTCATTTTAAATATTTGGATCTTTTTAGAAAAATCATAAACCCAAAGATGACCCTTTTCCAGACTAATATAAGATTCTTTGGTCATAATATTCAGAATGGAAGAATAGTTCCGATCCAAAGGAACATTAAATTTGCATCCAAATTCCTTGATGTGATAACTGATAAACCTCAGCTCCAAAAGTTTTTAGGAAGCCTTAATCATATCTCTCCTTTCATAAAAGACCTAGCTAAGGATACTTCAATTCTTTATAAAAGATTGAAGCAAAATCCGAAAGCCTGGACTAATAATAATACTACAGTAGTTAGGCTAATTAAGCAGAAGGTTAATAACCTTCCATGTCTTACACTTGCTAATCCAAGTTGGGCAAAAGTAGTTGAAACTGATGCCTTAGAGATTGGATTTGGTGGAATATTAAAACAATGTTCGCCGACTAATAAGCAAGAATATCTTGTTCAATTCTATTCGGGAAAATGGAATAATTCCCAAAAGAATTATACTACTGTGGCTAAGGAAATTCTTGCTATAGTCAAATGTGTTTCAGACTGATTTATATAATCAGAAGTTTTTAATAAAAACCGACTGCCAAGTAGCAAGATTTATCTTTAATAAAGATTGTAAACATGATGTTTCTTAACAGATGTTTGCAAGATGGCAAGCCTTGTTAGCTCCATTTGATTTCGAGATAATTTATAAAAAAAGGGACAGATAATATAATCCCTGACTTTCTTACTAGAGAATTTTTGAGTTAATAACTCTTTTAATTTTTTGACAGGTTATGAGACCTGCATATAGGCCTCCTTGAGGGAGGAGACAAGGAACAAAATCGGAATCTTCCTATGGCAGAGGAAATATCCTAGCCTAGATAGGAAATCAGCAGCTAATAGCTGCCAATATAGCAGAAACATCAGGTCTTAATACAGACCACCCAATATACAAAGAATTTTTGGATATTATGAAATCCAAACAAGGCACAGACAATAATCCTCCATCATATTCCTCAGCATTGGAAGATGATGGCCATGATAACATTGAGGTTTATAACCAGAAAGGGCAAAAAGAGTTAATAATTCTTTTAGAACAGTCCGACCTGAAATAGAAGGATAACCCTTGGCAAATCATGACCAGGTATTTTGATACAACATCATATGCTACTACTGCTTATAAAAACATGATGAATTATGAGCTAATTCTTTCCTCTACCGGTTCAGCTGAAAGTCAGTATTTCTATCCAGCTAATACAAAGAGAATTTATAATTTCTTTAAGATTATTATAAAGAGGAAAATAGCCTCAGATGAATGGAGAATTAATACATTAAAGGAAAGAGAATATACTCATCCAGATCAGAAAGTCTCGGTAAAATTCAATTACTAGGATTATAGCGAAAGTTTTTATAAAACTTTCTTATATGAGAATTCTAATAGGAAATACTCTTGGTTCATAAAATTATGTTCCAATTTGTTTGAACAATAGATACCAAATTGGTTCTGTAAATGGTGAATATCATATGGTCCATCTTTGGAAACACTTCCGCCAATTTTTAAGAGTTTATATACTCAATGGGTAGATATATCTCCCAAAATTATCGCATTACAAAAAGATAATATCTTTTTTGATGGCATAGCAACAATGTATTTTTCATAGAATTCTCTATTCCATGGATTATGAAATGGGATGTAGAAGTTAGTCAGACCAGGAAAGGATTCCCATGCTTAAACAGAATTTTTTGTACGAAATTCTAGAGAAAATTACTTCAATCAGAGCAAACAGGAAAATTTCATGGTCAAGAAATTATTGAAGAAATTAAAAAGAAGACTGAAGCTTATAGCACCCAAGAAAAGACGACTAATGTCGAAATGGAAGAATTGAGTCCATTCTAGCAAGTTACTAGACGACTTCAAATGAAAAAAGGAGCTATCTCTAAAAAAGAAATTATTGCTTCTTATTTTGAAGAAATAAAAAGAGATATAGTAAGAAATTTCGAAGTTGAAATGTCTGATGATGTTTCAATGGCTTCAATAGGAAACACTACAGATGAAGAAACCTGTTTGGCAGGAGAAGCCCAAGAAAGCCAACAAGAACAGGTCAATTTAGATGAAATTGAAGAATTCCTGAAGAAAATGAAGGAAGGAGTGGAAGCATCTTCCGTCAGAAATGATAAAGGAAAAGGTAAAGCCTGAAAGAAGACACTGAAGGCCCCACTATTGAATAGTTGGGGTAATACAGCCGAAAAACTTTAATAAAGTATCTGACCCCACCATGAGAGGTTGTCTGGAATATACTTTTATAAAGTAGTTTGTCCCTTCCTCTTTTAGCTTTTTTCTTTGTTGGCCATGATGTAATTATTTTGTTGGCCATTTTACTGTTTAGTTTTTTTTTGTTTTTAGTTCGACCCATTATATAAGAATCTCAATTTGTTAGAAAGAAGCAGGCTTTTCTGGACTCAGACTTTAGGAACTCTCTCTCTCTTTGTAAAAACATCTTCTCTTTGTTCAGTTAATATTGAAAATAAAATCAGAAAAGGTCACTTGGCCACAACCTCGACGGTCTCAGGTACTTTTTAATTCTAATTTTTAATGTATCTTAGATAATCATTTAGCCTAAATGATAGGCTAAATATTGAAGTGTTGAATTTATGCATACTAGACTATTCTTAGACATGTTTTGGTTTTGATTTTATATAATAACAATAATAATAATAATAATAATAATAATAATAATAATAATAATAATAATAATAATAATAATAAGCTCACTATTGTTAAATGTGTTTTAAAATTTCAGGATGATTTATACAATCAGAAGTTCTTAATAAGAACTGATGCACAAGCCGTTAAATTTATGTTTAATAAAGATTTTAAGCATGATGCTTCCAACATTATATTTGCTAGATGGCAAGCACAATTAGCGCCATTCGATTTTGATATAGAATATAAAAAGGGAATTGATAATTCTCTTCCTGACTTTTTATCGCGTGAATATTTAAATGATTAATATTTGGTCTGAATGCAGGATGAGCCAGCAATGGCCAAAATCTTCCTCTGATAGGGGAAAAGGAAAAGGAAATTACGGCAACTATAGAGGCCGTGGAGGAAGGAGTGGTTATACTACTCCTATTATACAAAGAGGTGGAAAAACTCTTATAAATGAGAAGATTTCTCATACCAAGTTGACCAGGATCTGTCTGTGCCGGCGATAGTCCGCTCGACGGCGATAGACCCGAATCAAGAGAGTACCCTTGTCATCAAACAAGAATCAAAATTAAGGGATTCTATGATATGAATTTTTAGCCTTATAATGATGTACAGAATTAGCTGTATGGTAAATTTTTTTACCCGAGCAAGGGGCCTGTCAGTAACTAAATAATGCGGTGACTTCAGACCATGTGTGTAGGATACCCCGAAAGGCTCACTGGGATTAAAACGGCCTTAAATATCAGCAATAAACGGCCTCTCACCAGACACTACACGTAGCCACTAAGGCAAATTGAAGTCTGCAGTAAATAGTACGACTGTACCACCATCTCGGAACCAAGCTAAAAATTACATGATTATAAGTTAACTATTCATATTTAGAGTCTCTTGATTTTAATAGAGTCTAGTTCATAGTTAATATGAAGCTAAGAAGTAATAGTATTCAACATAGATATGAATTTCGCCGGCTATAAGCCTGGCCATCGGAGATTAAGATATAAAAACAAAATAAAAGTAGTACCTGGTGCACTTTGTGCCCAAAACTCTGAGCGCTTTTGATTTCTCTTTACAAAATTACAAACTTGAACTATACAAAACTGATTACTAAACTAGAGAGAAGATAGAGTATACAAGGCTTAGAAAGAGAAAGAAAAACTTGAAAATTTCTGATGATGAATAATGAGGCAAAAGCCTCTATTTAAAGAAAAATTTTGTACAGTATTTCACTATTCACACATAAGTGAATAGTGACCGCTTCTACTGTTCACACATCAGTGAACAGTGACCGCTATCGCCGTCAGGTCCCATGAGTATGACTTGTGGGGTCCACTTTCCCTGAGTATAACGTGTAGGGTTCACTATCCGATTACTGTTTCGTCTCTTTTTCCTTCAATTTTTGTAGAAAATCTTCTACTTCTGAAAGGTCCACACTTTTAGCAGATTCCTCACTTTGTGAATTGTCATCTTTGTTACAGGAATATCCTGTATTACTCTTCATTGAAGTGTCTGATTTATCCATTTCCAATAGTAAAGTCCTCTTAACATCTTTCAGATATTCCTTCACCATCTGCTGTTTATTATTGTGCTGGAGACTGATTTTTCGAGCAATATATTTGATAGAAATATCATCCATCATAGCTTTTGTAGCCTTTTCTTTGTAAACTTTTATCGCTGCTTGGATATTATCTGCGGTCTCTTGTCCATGCATCTGATTGGTGTTTGGGTCAATTTTTATCATCTTGTCCCAAAAATTATTAAAATATACCCGATATAAACAGGGAATTTGTTCGTCAGTATAACCAACTTCTGGTATCCATTTGTGTATCCATGGAATAGAAAATTCCAAAAAGAAGTAAATTTGTCCCATTTTTTCGGGCCAACATATATGTTCCTGTTTAAATAGAGTATCCAAATCTGGAGATAATGTGAGCCATTCCTCATATAATTTCTTGTAGAATGCCGGTAATATATTTATTGATGGACCGTGGTATGACCACCAGTGTAAAAACCAATTTGAAATTTTTTCAGAGTATATTTTGGGACATACTTTAATGAACCAAGTATGCTTGTGCCTATCATTATTGTAGTATAACATATCTGAGAAAGCTTGGATATAATCCCAATAAGTATAGCTAAATTGTTGCTTATTGTCAAGTATAACTTGACGCTCTTTCATTGTGGAAGTTCCCCACTTTTCAGCAGATATAACCTGCTTAATAATCAATTTAGAAAAATTTATAACATTATTTTCATGGTTATTACCATAAAAGTGTTGAATCTCAGCACTGCCTGAATTCTTCAAAATAGACTCGTAGTATGACCGAGTTTTATATGATTTTTCAGGGAAGTATAACTTCTCAATTAAATACCGTTGGAGTATCTTCCAAGGGTCTTCTTTCCACTGTAAATCGTGGTTTTCTAAAGGAAATATCATTTCCCTTTTTGTCACCTTTTCGTAATTCCTGATATCATCAGGATTTTCGACTGCCATAGTTGCATAGGTATCACCTTGTGGAGTTCTTTGTGAGGCCAAATATGCCTGTAATTGCTCATATAATGAGCTATCCTTTGGAATATCTTCAAAATTAATTGATCGAGAGGAAGATTCTCCTCTTTCTTGAGAAATCTTCTCATTTATAAGAGTTTTTCCACCTCTTTGTATAATAGGAGTAGTATAACCACTCCTTCCTCCACGGCCTCTATAGTTGCCGTAATTTCCTTTTCCTTTTCCCCTATCAGAGGAAGATTTTGGCCATTGCTGGCTCATCCTGCATTCAGACCAAATATTAATCATTTAAATATTCACGCGATAAAAAGTCAGGAAGAGAATTATCAATTCCCTTTTTATATTCTATATCAAAATCGAATGGCGCTAATTGTGCTTGCCATCTAGCAAATATAATCTTGGAAGCATCATGCTTAAAATCTTTATTAAACATAAATTTAACGGCTTGTGCATCAGTTCTTATTAAGAACTTCTGATTGTATAAATCATCCTGAAATTTTAAAACACATTTAACAATAGTGAGCATTTCATGAGCCGCAGTAGCATATTTCTTCTGAGCCTCAGTCCATTTTCCTGAATAATATCTTATCAGATATTCTTTCTTGTCATGGGGGTTTAGTTGCTTCAATATTCCCCCGAAACCGATATTAGAAGCATCAGTATCAATTATTTTCTTCCATAATGGATTAGCCAAGGCTAAACATGGAAGAGTAGCAACTTTTTTCTTTGCTTGCTTAACAATTTGAGTGTGACTATCAGTCCACGGAGTTTTATTTCCCTTTTTTAGTCTATCATATAAGGGAGCAAGATCACGAGACATATTTTTATAGAAAGGAGAAATATAATTTAAACTACCAAGAAATCTTTGAAGCTGAGTTCTATCAATAATAACATCAGGGAATTTAGATGCAAAATCTATAGCTTGCTGAATTGGTGTAATTTTACCCTGAAAAATATGATGTCCAAGCAAACGAATATTAGTTTGTCATTTTTGGTTTAGATATAACCAAACTATTTTGAATGACAATTCGTTTAAAAATGTCTAAGTGCCTATAATGCAATTCTAAAGTTTTAGAATAAAATGGAATATCATCAATGTAAACAATAATAAAATTCATATAAGGATTAAAAATATCATTCATGATTTTTTGAAATTCAGAAGGTGCGTTTTTCAAACCAAAAGGCATTACGTTCCATTCGTATTGTCCAAAAGGAACATTAAAAGCAGTTCTATAAGTATGTTCCTTAAATAATTGAATCTCCCAATAACCTGATTTTAAATCAAATTTAGAAAATATATTGGCATCATATAATCTAGAAAGTAAATCCCTTTCATTAGGGATCGGATATCTAATCCATTTTAAAATCTTATTTAAAGGTTTATAATTGATAACTAATCTAGGAGCTCCTCGTTCCTTTTCAGCCGCATTATTCACATAAAAAGCTGTACATGACCAAGGTGATCGAGAAGGTTTTATCAAACCTTTTTGTAGTAAGCTGTCAATTTCTTTTTTACAGAATTCAACTAACTCTGTGTTCATTTGACAGGGTCTCGATTTCGTCGGAATATTTTCCTCAGAAAAGGAGTCCTCATAAGGAAGAGAGACCACATGCTTTTTCCTATCCCAAAAAGCACTGGGGTGGTCTGCACAAATAGAGACAGCAAATTGTTCAGAAATCAATTTAATCTTTTCCTGAACTTTAGCTGATTTTAGTGTATCAGCTATTGACATGCTGTAAATTTCATACTGCAAATAATTCATGTGACTATGCTTCATATTAATTAAAGCATTAATGTCACGTGTGACTGAGTCTGTAATAAAAGCAAAAGAGATTTTTCTGCTATTGTAAACAGCGTCGAATCCCTTTTCATCTACCCAGGTAAATGGGTAAATAGCCCTTATAAAGGGCGTTCCTAATATAATGGGAGGATACAACTGGTCTTTTACCAGTATGAAGAAATGTGGAATGCAAACCTTCTGCTTACAAACATAAGCGTTAGGTAATTTGTATTCTATTTTTATTTTATTTCCTGAGGCTGACTTAACATTATGCGAAGTCTTATGAAAATATCGGGTTGGAATTAACCCTTCTTGAATACAAGAAATATCTGCACCGCTATCTATCGATGCAGTTTCTGTTACAGAAAAATCATTATCAATCAAAATAGTACATTTCACATACCATTTATGAGCAGTAACTAATTGCATCATCCCAAGAAACATATCATGTTCAGGATTAAAAACAATCTGCTTAGAAAATTCAGAAATTTCTTCAAAATCATTAGTAGGTTGTAAAATGCCCTTTTTCTTGTTTTCAACAAGTAAATCATTTGAAGAAGAATTTTCAATTTGAGAAACTCTATGATCTAAAATTATTTGATTTTGTTTTAGAGATTTAATCTTGTTCTTTAATTTTTCAACTTCAATTTTTAAATCATTCATTGAAGAGTCGTGACTAGAAATTTTTGACTCGTTTTTTAACAAAAGCCTTCTTTGAACTTCTGCAAAAGAATATGGAGCTGTATCTAATATATCACGTTTCTTCTTAACTGGCTTATCTGCCGAATTTGAAGAAGTAGAAGCAATAGAAGCCATATTAATAACTTTGTTCTAAGATCATTATCATTGACTTCTTTTAATAATTCTAAAATATTATCAGAAGTAATAGGTTTAATATTGAAATCTTGAAATTGTGATTGCAATTTATAAAAATCCATAGTATCACAAGAACAATTATTTTGATTACATTTATTGCAATTATTAGATTCTGTATTATCACTGTCAATTAACTTTAAAGAATCCTCAGAGTCGTTGTTATTGGAAGAACTGCTATCGTATTCTTCTTCTGTGGTTTCATTTATGACCTTAAGAATCTGGTCTTTAGTGTTTTGTCTAATTCGTGCATTAAAGCTTTCAGCTTATCCTTTTTGCAGTTTGGAGCTATGTGGCCAAACTACTACACTTATAACACTTAATATCCTTTAATTCTCTCTTCGATCTGTTTTTAACAAATCGATTTTCTTTGCGAAATTTCTTTCGCGCTTCTCGCTGATCTTTTGATCTGTAGCGATATTTCTTACCTTTTCTATGGTAAGATTTTTCTGTAAAATCTCTACGTTTCTTCCTATGGGAAGATATTTCTCCCATGCCGAATTTTTGACAAAAATCTCCCAACTGAGTCTTAAGCCTTTGCTTCTGGATTTGCTGTTTCAATTTCAGCTCGTTGCAAAGATTAAGACCTTCTTGAGTGCAAACTCCAATTAGTTTGCCATAAGTATAATTATTGTAGAGAATTTGAGCGGTATCACCTCTCAAAGTCTTACGAACTCTTTCTGCAAATAAATAAGGTAAACCATCTATAAACTTTGCCTTCCAATGGTCGGCATTACTTTCGGGTAAATCCATTACCCTGCTGAGAAAGGTGTCTTTGTACCACCTAAACTCACCTAAGTGTTTACACTTAAGGCTATTCAGCATAGTACGAATATTTTCGTACATATTGGTAAATCTACCACTAAAATGTTCTATAATATTTAGAACTAAAGTATACACAGCATCTGACCTATTTGGCAATAAAGGTCTTCTTGTGTTATCAAATCCAGGCTCTACAGTAGTTGCCTCCATAATAGCTGTTTTATCAGTATCGTTAGGCAGTTATCCCACCAACCTCTCAGTTGTCCTGTAAATCCAGCTATAATCATCCTGCATATAATCACATCAGTATTCCTTTCGCTAGTAGCTTTACAAATAGTGGAATACATCATCATCCTATGAACTAATATGCTAATCTGCCTATCAGTTAGTCCATCTAAATTCCATTCATAAATTGCATCACCACTATAACTGGTGTTTATTTGATTCAAGTCTCTTTCTTCCAACAATACATCTTGTGGAGTGGGTCTAGGGTAATAATAGGTATTTAAAAGAGGTTTGGCAGCATACTTACCACCAGTAAATCTATTACCTATTTTTCTAAGCTTATTAAGCTCGGACCACATAACTTCTTTATGGTCTTTGGAGGGATCTAAGATATTCTCAGAAAACTCGGAAGCCATCTCTAAAGGTTTTAAATCTAAACTAGCTAGCTTATCACTAACTAATTTTTCTAACTCGGTTTTAGACTTAAGTTGAAAACCTGTTATCTCAATAGGTCTTTGCATAGGTGCATCTATTACAGCCTTACTAGAAGAGGCGTTCGAATCAGGTATAACCTGGGTAGACTTTATCACCATTGAAGTAGTCTCCTTTGGAATGCTAAGTTTTTTTACCAAATTAGTTAATTCTCATATCTTAGAATCGAGTGAACTAATGTGCTCACCTAAAATCTTCACATATAGAGACAAATAATTGTTTTGAGAAATTAATTTATTAATTTCTCTAGCACTAATTGCTGCCACATCATTATCAATGAATTTTTGAAAAGCAGTTAATGTTATGCCTGTATTATTCGGCAATACAAAAGACGTTTGTGGCGGGTATATACCCTTCACTACTTGTCCACTGCTTTCTTTGTAAGTTCTTTCAAGAATTCGAACATATAATGGCACATAAGTGGTTATAAACCAAGGAACAAAGTACATAACTTTATTATGCAAAGAACAAATTTCATAAAATTCTTGGAAAATATTTCTTTTGTCAATATCACTATAAGTTTCAAAGAACCATGTTCTAAAACAAGTCTATTTATCATTAAAAAATTCGGACTGAATATGTTGTCTTGCCAGTGATCCTGGACTAAAATCTATTTTGTAAGGGATCATTAAAAAGGTTTTGGTTCAAAATCCATTTCGGATTGAGAAGGAATATCCTTATCTATAGAACTATCATCTTGAACTATGTTGTTTTGATCGATTTTTATACGTTCTACTCGTTTATCGCTATCAACGGTAGAAATCGTATGCAAAGAAGCAGATCGATTTAATCGTGTTGGACCATAAACTAGTTCTACTGGAGCAATATAAGATTGATTTGAAGGCAAAGAGAGCCTTCTGCTACCAGTAAAGGACTGCTTATAAGGCGTCAAAGACTTATTGTCTTCAAATTGGATGCAAATCTGACCTTCTGGGGTCTGAGAAATATGAGAAACAATCACAACTAGGAATTCTGTTGATAAGAAATTAAGAAAGTAAGTATTCAACATAGATTCTTTTATGAATATGGACACAGGAGGCACTAGTATTAAAAATACTAGATTAGAAGAGGTAGATGTACCTCAGAATTTAGATTTGTTAAACAAATGGACTATTCCTCAAATCCCTATTAAGCATATTTATGATTTTGGATGGTTTGATAAACTGTCGTCTAACAACTAATAAAAACGACAGAGCAATCTCTTGCTTTAAATTCTTCAGAACAGACTATTCGTCTGTTACAACATCGTGATATAAATGTTTATAAACATAGATATAACTTTATTCATATAGGCATGGTGCAAATTGCATTTAAGCCATTAACCCTTAAAGGGTTACCAGAGATTTTATTATTATTAGTAGTAGTAGTATAGATATTGATTTTGCCCCGTTCAATTATACTACCTTTCTTTTATTTTTGTTATTTTAGTTCTTGAAAAAAAGAAGAAAAAAGATACACATAATTTATCCGTATTGCACATTATCAACTGTCTTGTACGAAACAAAAAATAATAATCTGGCTATGGAGTAAAAATAGATTATTAAGTACTTTCAATTGCGAATTTCTCTTTTCCTTTGGATGATATTTTACGTAAGCTGTTCCATTGGCAACATTTCAAAGGGCAAATCGGCACTTTGTCTAATATTGGGCTTCTAAAAGTAAGTGAATTGCTATATTTCTTTAGTCCTATAAATTGAAATTTGTGTAAAATTTGAAATTCAAAAATATATGTTAAATTTTTCCATGTGAATACAAGGGAAGTCAACTCTTTACAACGCACAAAGACATAATTCATCTATAAGTCATGAAAGAAGTTTGACTTTAGTAAGTTTTGGTGAAATTTGGTTACTGGCAGCAACTATTCAAGGACAAATACTTTTAAAAAAATAAAATAAAGACGTAATATTCAATCAGTAGGAGTATATGTGTATGCTACAATCACAATCCAGTTCAAAATTTCAAAGAAATACTAGTTATTCGTTATTTCAATCTCTTTTTACATCTTATGTCTAGTTTTCTAGATTCTAGCTTTGTTATTAAGCATCACTATCAATTAATAATGTGTTTCCAGTTGCCCTTTATTCTTGACATTTAAAGTCTACCTTTTTTCCCAATCATTTAAAGTGTACGGTAGTTGGTTGCATGCATTTGTAAATCCATATATAGCCTTTTTTAGAATGCCGAAATGTCGAGGACCTCTAAATTTGACGACTTTTATTTAGTTTTCCTTATATTTTATGTGATTTTTAATGTCTTCCCCTTTTGAATTTGGAAATTTGATAGTCTTGACCTCCTAGATGTTAATGTGGCAAAGAGGAAAATACACTCTCTTTTAGGTGCACGGGAGGGAAAAAAAACCAAAAAATTCAACTTTCAAGTGGGGTATTTTTTAAATATTAATTGTCACATAATCAAATGTAATAAGTTATTTGTTCCAATTATATTTCTTGTTGTTTCTTCTTAATATACATTGCATATTTTATCCCCGTTGTATTTTTTTTTAGATATAATGAATCTATGTTTCAACTATGCATTTCTTATCTTTTTTTTCCAGTTCAAATCTATAAAAGTTAGTTGAAACTCTATTTATTTTAGCCAAACAAAAAGAAGATTTAGCCAAAGAAATAAAGTTCAAATAGTGTATTTTTTACAAAAAGATAATTAAATACTATGTATTTTTATTTTTATTTTCATGCAACTATTTATTTAAACTATGATTTTTTTTTCTTTTTCAAGTCAAATTCGTAAATATTTAGTTGAAATTTTATTATTTTTAGCTACAATATTTACTTAGCCAATATATGGAGTTCCAATAACGTTTTTATTTTTATTTTCTTCGATGCATGATAATATGTTCTAACTGTATATTCCTTCTTTTTCTGACCAAATATGTAGAAATAACTTGATTAAAATATCAGTATCTTCAGCCAAATAAAAAATTATAGTAAAAAATAACGTTATTTCAAGTTTTTTAAAACAGATTTTGGCACGAAAAAAATAATTTAAATAGTTGGTGGACTTAAAAAAATAAAAATATATATTTTATTGTAAAAAAAAGTCACATGGAAAAAATATTCATGTGGAGCACGTGTGTCACACTCTCATAGATTGTCATTGTCCAGGAGAGTCGAGGCTATGAAATTGCCAAGTTCAGAAGGATATTAAAGATCATACAAAATTTAACGGGGAACTAAATAAAAGTTACCAAGTTTAGAGAGATCCCGAACTATTCTGCCTTTTTCTAAAGCACTTTTATCTCTTTCTTTTCAAGAGAAAGGTGTGAGGGTAAAAGATGGTAATAAATATATGAAAAATGATAAATTTACTTTGGTATTCCATTAATTTCAGCATAGACATATTTTTTTTATAACCATGGTTAAAGAAGGATCTAGAATTTTTAATACGTGGATGCACTATTAAAAAAAAGGATAAAAAATGTATTAATTGGGAATTGATCTCTACTCCTTTTGGTAAATATGTCAACCTTCAACCAAGTGCATCATTCAACCTTTTTAGAGCATGGTGTCAACAGTTAATATTATATCAATTTTAGAAAATATATACATAAAATATTTAATTTTACAGAGAGACCATGGGTTCACGTGCCCCATAATTTCTCCTATAAATCCACCCCTGACCATGGTATCCGAGGTAGTTCTTGCGTATGTCAAATAATTCCATGAATAACCTATTACTTTACACTAGCATAAATATTAGGTAATTATGTACACTAATTCTTGGACAGATTAAAAAATTACCTAATATTTTTTGCTTTCGCTGAAATTTGAACCTAAATCCTAGTGAAAACACTTACTAGTACTATGTTCTTTTTGTCTATTACGTAACCTAACAGAGCTAACAAGCGCCCCCCC
>MCJB01007458.1:22461-43148 GCA_002018475.1 Nicotiana obtusifolia
TTTTTTTTTTTAATATTTTCAGTTTTGTTTTTTTCATTTTCAGTTACAGATTTGAAATTTTACGAGTTCCAAAGTTATGAGTTCGGGGGTTTATGTGTTTGAAAGTTTGCGAGTTTAGAAATTATAGAGTTTTCGGGTTTGAAAGTTTAGCGGTTCAGAAGTTTATGAAATTTACGGGTTCCGAAGGTTGTTGGTGCGAAAGTTTATAGCTTCATGTTTATTGTATTTAAATTATTTATAAATACTCTTGAGAAGTTATTTTTCTTAATTTGCGTACCAAATACCGAAAAATGAGTAAGATTACTACTTGTTTTTTAAAAAAAATATTTTCTTGAAAAATATTTTCCACTGTAAACATTTTCCGTTGTACCAAGCACACTCCTAGTTCATTCAAAATATTAACTCAAAATCAGACCAAATCAAAACCAAACACATAATTAATTTATCTCAGTGAGTTCTCACAAGTGAGGTCTATGGAGGATAATGTGTATGCAGACCTTACTCCTATTTTGGGAGGACAATTTATCCCAATAGAAGAGTTAACTTAAATAGTCCTCTACCTAACCGCCTAAATTAAATATAATTTGTGGATGTATAATTCATATAATTTGTGTATAACCATGTATAATTTATGTATACCGGCTAAAAAAAATAAACAACAATTCCGACCGGCTATTTGTGTACAAATCCTTTACATTAGTTATAAGAAAATAATTTTAAAACAATTACTAAATGCAAAAATAAGTGTTATCTAAAAATGTCAAATTCAAAATTAGTTAAAGGTCGTATACAGAGGGGTTGAAAATAAGTTAGTATTTGAAATTAACTACCGCACCAACTCCAAACGTGGAAATAGTACGCTGGAAGGCGGCCGAGCGTAGAGTTGGACTCTGTGAACGTGTTTCTACCCAACCTTTTGACTTCTTGTTTTTCTATTGTCTACTTTAAGAGTACTGTACCCCTCACACTTTCTAGATTTCCTTTTCATCATAGCAAATAGCAAATAGCAAATAGCAATACGCCAGACAGAAGAATAAATAGATGGCTGACTTTAGGAAAGAAATATTGGCCTTTTTATGTGAAAAGTTTTTTTTTTTAAAAGGTATACATTTGTGCTTAACTAGTAGTAGACTTTTAGAGTCATATTACTCCTACGGTTTCATTTTATATGATGTAATTTGACTAAGGTCAAAATTTAAAAAAAAAAAAGAAAGATTTTTGAAATGTTTAATTTTTAAGACTTTTGATTGGGCACAGAGTTTGACAGAAGTCATTTGGTTGGTGAAATAAGGGAATAAAAATCCCTAGATAAAATAAGGGATTATTTTACCCCGCGTTTTATTGCATTTTTTAAATTCGAAATTAATGATCCCAGAATTAGTTATACTACAATTATGGTATTATTGTATTCCACGTTGAGGGTGAGATAATAATCTCAGAATTACAAATATTAAAATGATAAATATGTCATTCTCCAAGGTTCTTCTTCCAAAATCCTTTAAAAATTCAAGATTAAAAATAAAAATAAAAATTTATCTCGACTTATTTATAATAAACAAAACGTATGTCTTGTGTACATCCCATTTTAGTCCTTGAACCAAACATCTACTAATAAAGGTATATTTACTAAATAATCTCATTATTATTTAATTTACGTATTATAGTCTCGTTATTACAATCTCGGGATAATTTGTTCCCTAATCAAATTTTAATTTAAAGCAAGCCACAAATATTTGTGTTGCAATAAATTATCTTGTTAAGAATGAAATGAGACGTTAAATTTAAATTGTCTTTAGGATAAACTAAATAGAAAAGTGCATCACATAAATTAAGACATAATATTTTTGTTTAATTTTTATATGGCAATCGAAAAAAGTTAAAAATAAATATATATGATCTATAATTCCAAAAGAATGAGATTATTACGTGTATTGGTAAAAAAAATAGATTTACCACATGGATTAATCAAATCTCAATACGTTTCAAGAATGTTACAAAAGGCTTGAAAAATGATATTGACAGAATTAGAGGAACACTTAATACCACATATACTGGTCCCATAACTATTAGTACCGAAACTGTTCGTAACGAAATCACGCCAAATTCGGTACGGGGATCTTTCGTAGATATGGAAAAGAGTAAGATCAGTCAATCCCGGATAAAGCTAAATTACGTATAAATTCTCTATCAGTTACACATTCTCACCATAACGGGCAAAGAATACAATTAATGTACCTAACTTAATAATGTAATACTGGGGAACAGTTATGAGTAGATTCACTATTTAAACCCCTCTTTCCCTTTAATTGGATCTTATTTGAAAATTATTATTCTATTCCCAAAATCGTAGGCATTGTATTCTGACAACTCAAGCTTCGAGAGATACGAAAGAAGAGCTATTTTAATCAATAAGAATTTTAGCCTCTGTTATTTTATTATTTTATTACTTTTTCATCATTTACATTATTTCGTATTGCTCTTATTTGAAAAAGTTAATTAAATCGGTTGTTGGTGTCCTAGTTGATTTGACCTATTAGTTTGATTTTGGTTAAACAGTTTGCCGCCTATAATATGATCCTAATAATAGTTCATTTTTCTACAAAAAAGATCTTTGTTTCAACAAGTTATCTGTGATTTGCACTTACTAAGTTTAATCTAAAAAAATTATGTCTAGAGTTACCACCGTTAACTAGCAGGTAGATCAAGTTAGTCCTACCAATCAGCATGTAAGTCTAGGTGTGACGGCAGGGGACACACCACAAGATCAACAAAATCATATACTGTTGAACTCTCTGTGTCACTCACGAGAGAATTCACCAATGAGATCTACTAGTAGAAGTGAGGAACAATTAAGGTTGAAAGATGAGGCGAAAAGCTTTATCACTCAACAAAATCAATGGAATAGTCAGATCGGGGAAGTACTGAGAGCCTTAACTGACAGTACAACAATCGAAACTCATACTCAACAGCCAAGAACTAATCTGATCTTGGAACTCCCCAATTCAAGGCTTGAAAGTTCATGGATTAAGGAATTGCCAAATAGTTATGGAGCATGTAGTTCAGGTACTATCGATCTGATATATAAAACTTACTTCTAACCTTGCAGAAACAGATTAAGTAGCAGAACAAATGGATAGCGCAAATCCCTGTTGTTCCGCCCATAATTAAAGGAGTAAATATAGAGTAATCCCAGTAACCGTGGAAGCCTAGTGTAGCGCCGTTGCCAATCACGAAAAAATTCAAAATGACTAACATTCCCAAGTATGATTATACGTCGGGGCCACGAGATCATATGATAATGTTCACCAGACTTGACTAAGCAGGAAATTGAGTCGGTGCTTGTGAAATTTTTTAAGGAAACTCTCACCAAGAGAGGGGTAACATGATATTCTCTTCTCCATAAAAATTTGATTGAGTCATTTGTTGAACTTACAAATGTCTTCAGAAAAGCCCAGTAGAAAAGGTAGAGAAAGGAATGAAAAAATTTTCAAAATACAGAAAGGGAGCATGAAATTTCTTGGAGAGTTTGTGAATCCATTCCAAAGGAAAATGATGCTCTTGCCACCCGTTCTTGATATTTGGACGGCAATAGCTTTCACAAAGAATTTGAACAAAAGAAGCTCAGAGGCTACGAGAAGGTTAAAGAAAAGTCTTCGAGAATTTCCTTCGACTATTTGAAACGACGTGTACAAGCGATATAGCATGAAGCTCCAAATAGAAAAAGATAATATGGTTCAATCAAAAGTTGAAAACAAATTCAATAAACAAAATTAATGAATTCCGAGGAGGTCCGAATCTGATCGAGGAGGTAGGAACTGTATACCGGTCTATTTCGATGTGACCATGATCGAAAGTTAGAACCAGTCTGGGCTAATCAAATATTGTACAAAAGAACCTTAACTTACCACAAAGGGCTAGGAATTATTCAAACACGTCAAAAACTTAGTGATTACCATTTTAGACCAACGCTGGCAGATTATAACTTAGTGTAATTATTATGGGAAAAAAGTTAAGATAGCTCAAGAAGATAAGATCAGATCCCAGTCCAGGAATTTTGATAAATTCGTAAATTTCAAATCCTAAATTCTCAAATATGTGTGCATTATGCTGACCTTTTATATTTTGAAAACCATTGACCGTAGAAGAATAGTCGTGTTATTGCTATGAGTAGTAATTATTGCCCTCATATAACTTTTGTGACATTATCATAAGAAGACCAGGAAAAGGTGAACATTCAATTAGAGTGATACTTTTAAGAGAAATTGGGATATTTGCATATTCTTTTTTTTTCTCTTCTCAATTTGCATGCCATATATCAAGCATTTCTTAAGTTTTGTATTTTTTCTTGATACGCTATAAGCCTATAATTATTATGAAGAAACATTAAGAAAGTATTCAGTCTCATCGATTGAATATAATTTGAGAAATAAATTTGAACTGGTAAACGGGAAGATAGACTCACGTAAAATACTTGGAAAACCATTCTTCATCCCTCAAAGTCTGAAATGAGACTAAGAAAGAAAGAGAAAATACAAAGCTTTCCCCAATTAGAAGAAACTTACATGTGTTCCCACATTATGCATAGTGAAATAGAGTTGGTACACAAGGAAACTTATAATAACAAATATTGGAAATGAGTCAACATTTTCCCCTTGACAGACGGTTCATCAAATTTATTATTTAAAAATAAAAGGGTTAGTCCATTAATTTCACCACTTAATGTTATTTTTTTAAATTCTAATAAGTGGCAAGAAATGGGCACATATATTAGTTTAAATATTAATTGGAACTCCACCACAGTCCTCACTACCAGCGGCTGAGACAGTAGTAGTTCGTAATATATTAGTAATACTCCTGTTGAAAATAATTGCATTGCAGTTGCAAACAGCTCTCTCTCTCTCTCTCTCTCAATGTGCAAAGTCCCTTATAAGTAAGATAGAATGGAACAATAGCAAATAGCAAATAGCAGCAGCAGCCCTATTTGGACCAGTAAAGAGAGTTTGAAGTCTGAATATAAAGCAAAAACAAACAAAACAAAAGAAATTCCCTCTTTCTTCTTCTTTCTATTTACATCATTTCTCTACCTCCACTTTCCTTTTTTTCCTCTTCCTTCTGCCTCAAAGGTTTGCTTTTTCTTCTCATTCATCACTTTTGTGAAGTACCTTTTTTCTTCTTTCTTGTCCATTTACTCTTTCTTTTGCAATATTTAGCAGTTATATGTTCTTTGATCTTGATTCTTGATTCTTGTTGCTGAGAAATGAGACATCTTGATGCAAAAAATGTGTAGTTTCAATATGTTGCAACTTGGTATAATCTTTTTCTTTTTAGGACTTTCTTTACAAGTTCAGTCCCAAAATCCAAATTTTACATGTAATCCAAATGATTTCAAAGCTTTGGAGGATTTTGTGAACAGTTTGGAGACAGTTATTGATTTTTGGGATATTAGAAATTCAACAAATTGCTGTAATTGGGTGGGTATTACTTGTAATTCTTCACCCTCTTCCAATATTGGGAGGGTGGTGAAATTGGAGCTTGGAAAAAGAAGGCTAAATGGGAAACTTTCTGAATCTTTAGGCAATTTGGATCAGCTCAGAACCCTTAATCTCACTCACAATTTCCTCAAAGGCTCTGTTCCCTTTAAAGTATTGCATTTGCCTAATTTGGAGGTCTTAGACTTGAGCAATAATGATTTCTCTGGCTTGTTTCCTGATACCATAAACTTGCCTTCACTCAAATCTTTAAATATATCTGATAATTCCTTTGAAGGGTCAGTTCCTTTGGGTATTTGTAAAAACTCAACAAGAGTTTCTGTTATTAAAATGGGGTTCAATTATTTTAATGGCAGTCTTCCAACAGGAATTGGGAATTGTGGTTCATTGGAACATCTTTGTCTTGGCTCTAACCTTCTTTCTGGTAGTTTACCTGATGAACTGTTTAAGCTTTCAAGATTGACTGTATTGTATCTTCAAGAGAATCGGTTTGACGGGCAGCTTAGCAGCCAGATTGGTAACCTTTCTAACTTGGTTCATTTGGATATTTGTTCAAATGGATTCTCAGGAAACATACCAGATGTGTTTCATAGCTTAAGGAATGTAACTTATTTCTCAGCTCATTCAAATAGGTTTTTTGGTAAAATACCTCCTTCATTGGCAAATTCTGGGACTATTAGTTCTCTTAGTTTGAGGAATAATTCTTTAGGGGGTACCATTGAGCTTAATTGTTCGGCAATGTTTAGTCTTGTTTCTCTTGATCTGGCTACAAATGGTTTCATAGGGTCAGTTCCTGATAATCTTCCTAACTGTCCCAAGTTGCAAACTATCAATCTTGCTAGAAACAATTTCGTTGGACAAATTCCTGAAAGTTTCAAGAATTTTCATAGCCTTTCGTCCCTTTCAGTCTCAAACAACAGTATCCATAACATTGATGCTGCTCTTAGGATTTTACAGAACTGCAAGAACTTAACTACTTTGGTCCTTACGTTGAACTTTCGCGATGAAGAGTTGCCTACAGATCCTAGCCTGCAATTCAGAGAGCTGAAAGCTCTCATTATTGCCAATTGCAGGCTCACCGGAACGGTTCCTCAGTGGTTAAGAAATAGCTCAAAGCTGCAACTGTTGGATTTGTCCTGGAACCGTTTGACGGGAACACTTCCACCCTGGATTGGAGATTTCAAGTTTCTATTCTATATGGATTTGTCAAACAATTCATTAACAGGGGAGATTCCAAAAGAAATTACTGGATTGCAAAGCCTAATCTCTGGGCCTATTTGGATGAATGAACCATCACCAGATTTTCCCTTTTTCTTGAAAAGAAATGTAAGTGTTAAAGGGTTGCAGTATAATCAGATTTTTAGCTTCCCTCCGACACTGGAACTAGGTAACAACTTTTTCACTGGAGCAATTTGGCCAGAATTTGGAAATCTGAAAAGGTTACATGTTTTGGATCTGAAAAGCAACAATTTATCCGGGACAATACCAGGTGCCCTGTCTGGTATGACAAGCATAGAGATTTTGGATCTATCTCGCAACAATCTGATTGGGAAAATACCCTCCTCTTTAGTGAAATGCAGCTTTCTGTCAAAGTTCAGTGTCGCTTATAATAAACTCTCGGGGGAAGTTCCTACTGGAGGCCAGTTCGCAACATTTTCAAATTCAAGCTTTGAGGGCAATCCAGGACTCTGTAGTGAACATAGTACTACTCCCTGTCAAAATGCCAACCAAATTCCCAGTGGTTCGGCTTCAAGAGGAAAAAGACGCAAAGGAACTGTCATTGGCATGGGTATTGGCATTGGTCTTGGAACTGCTTTTCTTCTTGCTCTTATGTACTTGATTGTTGTGCGAGCAAGCAGTCGTAAAGTTGTCGATCCAGAAAAGGAACCGGATGCTTCAAACAGGGATCGGGAAGAATTAGGCTCAAGTCTGGTGATATTTTTCCATAACAAGGACAACAATAAACAGATGTCACTTGATGACCTTTTGGCGTGTACTGACAATTTTGATCAATCAAATATTGTTGGTTGTGGGGGTTTCGGTTTGGTCTACAAGGCCATCCTTCGTGATGGTAGGAAAGTTGCCATCAAGCGGCTTTCAGGTGACTATGGACAGATGGAAAGAGAATTCCAAGCAGAAGTTGAATCGCTTTCAAGAGCTCAGCATCCAAATCTTGTTCATCTTCAAGGATATTGCAAGTACAGAACCGACAGGCTTCTAATTTATTCCTACATGGAGAATGGAAGCTTGGATTATTGGTTGCACGAGAAAGTTGACGGACCTGCTTTGTTGGACTGGGATTTGAGGCTTCAGATTGCTCAAGGGGCAGCACGAGGGCTTGCGTACTTGCACCAAGCGTGTGAGCCTCATATCCTACACCGAGATATAAAGTCAAGTAACATTCTTCTTGATGAAAATTTTGAAGCACACTTGGCTGATTTTGGTCTAGCTAGGCTTATTCTGCCCTATGACACTCACGTGACGACTGATGTAGTTGGAACATTAGGGTATATACCTCCTGAATACGGCCAAGCTTCTGTAGCTACCTATAAAGGGGATGTGTATAGCTTTGGTGTCGTTCTTTTGGAGCTTCTTACGGGCAAAAGACCGATGGATCCATGCAAGCCTAGAGCAAGCCGAGATCTAATCTCTTGGGTGAAACAATTGAAGAAACAAAAGAGGGAAACAGAAGTCTTTGATCCTTTGATATACGACAAGCAGCATGCGGAAGAAATGCTATTGGTTTTTGAAGTTGCTTGCCTTTGTTTGCATGAATCTCCTAAAATAAGGCCTTCCTCTCAGCAGTTAGTTACTTGGCTCGACAACATAAACACACCACCTGGTATTCCTGTACAATGATGTTACCTTTGCGTTCATTTTTCAGGAGTTGATAACTTATATTTCAGCGGATTTCCTGCACATATGGCAATGGATTCTGGTGTAAATATTTGTCCTCATGAATGAAGGGCGAGAAGGGATTAGTGATGAGAGTCTTGACAGATATCTCATACATTGCAAGTATTTTACTTTCCCTTTTTGTAATTTTCTGGAATTGAAGAATATATATGTTTCTTCTCAAACATGTACAAATAACATTGTGAATTTTGTATGATCTTATTCTTACTTTATAATAGACGGACAACATCAATTTATTCCCTCTGCATTTTTCAATCTATGGTGTTTACTGGTTTTTGCTTTTCAATATTTGTCATTTTTATCCGCACAACAAAGACCAAAATATAGCATCTAACATGCAAAATGTGTGATTTTTATCCTCTTGTTTAACACAACGTAGCTGTAGAATCTTGATTACTACACCAAATTTGTATGGTATTAGTATGGAGTTTCCACGGGTGAGCTTGCTCGCATTACTGATCCCAAGTTAGATAAAGAAGAACAGGTGCACTCACATTCCCGGTTTCAAGTCGGATAAAAGAAGAAAGCTTGTGGTAGGTGACATCAGAAAGGTTGTGGTAGGTGTTTGCCCTCAAAATTGAATAATAATTGAATTTGTACGTGGTTTTACGGATACATGATCTATCTTGATACAAAATGAGAAATCAGATTAATATTGAAATAAACGATGAAAAAGTAAATGCAAACCACACAAGTTGAACAATCTTAGCTTTGAAGATTAGCCACCCTCGAGTTAGAAATGCTTTTATCGATGCCGGAACAGAATGACAAGATAATGAGAACTAGATATAATAATATATTGCTTTGTGATGCGTGTTACAGTGTGTTGAATGAATTATCAGACCCCCCTTTATATATTAGATGAGTCGTACTCTAGGTACATTTCTATAAAAGGTAAAAGTCTCTTGATTTGCTGACTGCCGGTTCCTTGCTGATATATGCCGAGATTCTCGCCGTAATATCCTACCGGTCGCGGATATTTCGGTCTTCTGTTAGTTATCTCCGAGCTTGTTCGAGGCTAAGGTCGACACCGGAATTAATGTTCCTCGAAGGCAGGCTTTCCGACCTCGGGTTCTAGCTCGATGGGACTCGAAGTCGATCTTCAGTTCTTGGTCGCCACGTCCCAAGCCTAATCCACTAAGTTGTAATCGAGTTCAGCTTTGACCATATACAAATAGTCCCTCGTTTTTCGGAGAGTAGACGATGAGAAACGACATGAACTTCCGATCCTGATTTCGATATTTTGTGACAGAAACGACAAAACAGTGAAAACGTCTCGTCAGTCAAGTCTTAACGGACTTAAATGCTTGTCAGTTGTTGGTCGGCCACTCCCAAACGTGAACAGTCGCTGAGAGACTATAAATACCCCCTCATAAGTTCATTCAAACTTTACTTCCAAACCTTCTGCCCTCGGACCTTAGAAATTTCAACACTCCCAAGTATCAATTTTCTAGTTACTCTGAAATCCTTTTATAAGAACTTTAGTTTTTCTTTTATCCCAAACCATCAAGCATACTTTTTTAACTTCCTCTTTTTCCTTCATTTTCCAAAAAAAAAAAATGGCGAAGACCTCAAAATCTATTTCCCAAAAAGAAACTCCCTTTGCCTCGCAACCGGCTGAAGAGGAAAATGTTCATCTGCTGCTACTGAGGAACCGACACCGAAGCCTCCCCTAAAGATGTTCGTTCCTACGGGGTGCCCGACCGATGCTGATTTCAAGGTCGAGAAACCCTCTTTGGTACCGAGTCGGTGTGAACCGATCTCGAGATATATATGCTCGGTCAACGATAGCTTCCTCTCCAAGGTCAAGGAGGATTGCAACTGGGTTGGTAAGCACGTGGTGGTTCCTATGCCCGAGGAAGAGATTACTACCCACGCGGAGGGTTTTTTAAGTGTTTACACTTATTCCTTCATGTTGGGCCCCTTGGATCCGGTCATCATCGCCTTCTGTAAGAGGTACGAGGTGACCCTCGGTCAAATTCATCATTCTTTCTGGAGGATAGTAATTCTCCTCCGTTTCTTCACAAACAAAATCGAGGAGTGCCCCTTCACCATCTATCATCTCATGCGTCTGTACAGTCCCCGACTCTATCGAAGGGGATTAATAAAACTTGCCCGTCGGGCCAGTAAGGCCCCATTCTCGAGCATCGACGAGAATCGGGACCGAGGTTGGTTAGGCCGATTCGTTCGAGTGAAGACCTCGAATTTAATCCCGACCGAGGATATGCCATTTCCTGAGAAATGGAACATGAAACGTAAGTATAACCTTGCCTTTAAGATTTTGTTTATCGCTTTTCCTTTTCCTCCCTTCTCATCGATGTTTTGTGGTGGTGCAGCTATTGTTCGGATGCCGGATGCAGTTTCTCGACTCAAGGAGTGGGTCGAGGGCATCGTGTCGCAGAAACCATATTCCGAGCGCGCATGGAACCATATTCCGAGCGCGCATGGAGTGAACTTTCGACGGGCCGATGGAGGCCCATTCTCACAGTGAGATTCTGTTCTCGTACGAACAACACTTAGGTTTTCCCCATGTTGCTGATCCCTTACTCACTTTCCTTTTCTTTGCAGTTCTTCCTAAGGATGTCGCAATGAGGCCTCCATCTGGTGGCGAGGATTGCACCTTCGAGTCCCTTGCTCCAAGGCAGGGTGAGGAAAAGAAGAGGAAAAGGGCTCCGAGTTCTAAGAACTCGAAGAAGAAAAAACTGAAAAGGAGGTTGGTGCGTAAATCCAAGAAGAGCACCAGCGCCCGGGAAATCCCATCAGACTCACTCAATCGACTGAGGGACGAGTCCGAAGAAGAAGAAGAAGAAGCTTCCGAATTGATGACCCGCGTGAGAAGCGGCACTGAACCGCCTCAAACCAGGGTGGCTGATGAAGGGGCAGTGGCCGGAGAGGGGCAAGGCCATTTTTCCCCGAGCTAGGGAGGTCGACAAAGAGACCACGGCCGGTGCTTCTCGGGAAGAAGATAACGCTCCAAAGGAAGCACTTGGGGTGGTAGATATCTCCGGGTCGCCTTCATCTACTAACTCAATGATCAACGAGGCCCAAATGCTGAAAGGACGCCCAAATGAGGGGCCCCAAGGGGTGGCCGACTCTTTTAACAATTTCTTTGACGGATTAGATTCTACTACCACGGAGGACGACGAGTTGGGTGACTTATCGATTGTAAAGAAGATACTATCCTCGGGAGCCATCGGGCCTTCTTCAAGTCCAAAATTAGTAAATCGATTCCCAGCTTCGAGTGTAGATCCTGACCGAAAGCGATTAATCGTTATGTCTATCCCGAAGGATGCCCGGGTTCTCTCCGCCCCCATGGGGTTGCCAGTTATCTTCATGCCTGGTGACCGAAGAGGATTAAGCCAAGATGGACGAGGTGGAAGCACGCTGCCTGTTCAACGAAGCACAACAAGCGCTAAATAGGGTAACTTTGAATGCCTCTTTTATGTACTTAGATTAAGTCGTAAACAATCGTAACATTTTTCTTTATGCTTGCAGGCCTCAGTGCTTCATCACGAGGCTTTTCTCCGATATCGGGAAGAGTTAAACCTTCAGGATGCCGAGACTCGGAGCTTACTGAGAAAGAGGGATGCTTACAACACAGTGGCTAACGGTCTGAACCCGCAGGTTTAAAAGAAACTTGACCAGATTGAGCAACTCCAGGTGGAGGTGGATACGGTAAAAGCTGAGGCCGAAGAATAGAAAATAAACATGGACCGCCTAGCCTTGGAAAAGGAGACTGCCCGAGCATAATTGGCTTCGATTGAGGTCCAGCTTCGGGCTGCAAAGGAAAAGGCCTTAGTACAGGCCAAAAAGATCGAGGAGCTCCAGTCTCAGCTTAGCTCGGCGGTCTCCGGTCAAGAAAATCTAGCCAAGGAGCTTGAGGCGGCCAAGTCAGAGGTCGCCGTGGTCAAGGTCAAGGCTGATGAGAGGGTAGCCTAGCACAAGGCCAATGCCGAGGCAGCTCAGGACCAAGTGAGAAGTATAGTGGAGCATACGAAGTGGCAATCTCGAAGGGAGGCCCTCGAGGGAGTTCATGCTCGGGGTTTTGAATTACTGGCTGAATTCGAGAATGCCAAGGTGTTCAAAGCCAAGGCTAGGAAGCTGGCTTATCCCGAGGAGGAAGATTCTGAGGGGTCTGAAGATTCGGGTGAGTGCGGTAGAGACCCAAAAATAAGGATGCGGCCCTCGACGAAGACTAGGCCACTTAGGATCCTTTCAGATGTTTTAGTCTTTGCTTTTCGAGGCTGTCCGGCTCTGTAAAATTTTGTATCGGGGCTATTTGGCCCTTGTAAAAAGAATATTGGATATGAATATATAAGGCTTTTTTTCCCCTTTCACAACTTTTGTATTTTTCCCTTTGCTTTATTACTTGTATTCGCAAAGATCGAAATGCCTTAGCATGAAATAATTAGATTATGTTCGAAGGTTCAAACAAACCTTGCTGTTAACATTATTCTGTTTTAAGGCATCGTGGGGATTCGGTATCATCGGAAACTTTTTTCTCAAATTAGTTTAGAATATAGTTTGCCGAGGGTAGCCTTTAGAACCGGTTATGAAATATTTTGAAGGCCTTGTTTTTGTTACGGGTCTCGGACGTCTCCGAGCCGTGTTAATATGGCCATAGCCTTTTTAGTCCGGGTGTCGCCTAGTGGGCTTACTATCTCGAGTTATCCGAGCTTGCCTAAAATAATAGTTCCCGAGTGGGGGTGGCCGTGGCCTTTGAAATTTGGGCATTGCCTAATACGTCTTATGCCCCCGAGGTCTAATATCTTGGACCGTCCGAGTTTGTTTTCGGACGGCAGTCCTTGAGTGAGAGATTGATTGTTCGAACTCGGGTTAAGGAGGCCCTTAGGCTCGATACCTGTAGGGGATCGGATGTAGGAAGTTCCTTAAATGTAAGAAAAAATTTTAAAGGACAATATGCTTGCAAGGAAGAGACTTCTTTTTATTCTTGTGCATAATAGTTATACATGTGTACATGCTTTGTGCCAGGGTTTGAGCAGTCTATGTGGGCACGGTTCATTTGACCATTTGGCCCTTACAATGAATCCTATCGATCGAGACCCTTCAATCCTGAAGTCTCTTTCCATGCTAAAGTTGATATCCGAGGGTAATGCCCCCTAGTGTTCGGGGTTGATCGAAGAGAGGCCTCGAATGCTGTTGTGATCACCTCATCGGTTCGTAGCCAGCCTTCAATTCTAAGTTAGCACAATTTACTGGTTGCCTCGTTAAAAACCTTGCAGTAGAACCCATACGGGATAAAACCAGTTCAAGGGAAAAAGAGTGCAACATGTGCTTTCAGACCTAAAATCTCGTATCGTCCCTTGTTGGCTACCTGCAAGCGTTAGTTTAAAATGTAAATAAAAGAAAGAACGGGGCCATACCTTAGCAGTAATATCGCTTCAAGTGAGTTATATTCCAATTGCTCACTACTCATTGTTTCGAGTTTGTAGGATCCTTTTCCGGTGATCTCGATAATTTGGTACGGTCCTTCCCAGTGCGGTCCCAATTTCCCTTCGTTCGGGTTTCGGGTGATCAGTGTGACCTTTCTTAGTACCAAGTCCCCGATACTGAAGTGTCGAAGTTGGCCCTTCGATTTTAAAACCTCTCGATCTGTTGTTTTTGGGCGGCCAACTGGACAAGGGCGGCTTCGCGCCTTTCATCTAATAGCTCCAGGCTCGTACTCATAGCCTTGTCGTTTAATTCCTTTGTTGCATATCAGAATCTAATACTTGGTTCTCCGACCTCGACCGGTATCAAAGCTTCGACGCTATAAACCAAAGAAAATGCGCTAGCCCCGGCACTGGACTTCGAGGTCGTATGGTATACCCACAGGACTTCGGGTAGTATTTTCTTCCGTCTTCCTTTGGCGTCGGTTAACCTCTTTTTAAGGTTTTGGAGTATGGTTTTGTTAGTAGATTTAGCTTGTCCATTCCCACTAGGGTGGTAGAGCGTTGACAGGATCCTTTTGATCTTGTGGTCTTCATGGAATTTTGTTACTTTGTTGCCGATGAATTTTTTTCCTATTATCGCATATAATCTCAGCCGGCATTCCGAATCGGCATATGATGTGCTCCCAAATAAAGTCGATGACTTCCTTCTCCCTGACCTTCTCATACTCTTGGGCTTCCACCTATTTAGAAAAATAGTCAGTCATAAACAATATAAATTGAGCCTTACGGGGTGTCCATGGAAGAGGGCCAACGATGTCCATTCCCCACTTCATGAACGGCCATGGCAACAAAACCGAATGCAGCAGCTCCCCGGGTTGATGAATCATCGGAGCATGTCTTTGGCATTCATCACATTTTCGAACGAACTCCTTTGCGTTTTTTTCCATGTCAATCCAGTAGTAACCGGCTCTAACTATTTTTCGAACCAGCGATTCGGTGCCCGAGTGATTTCCAAAGGTACCTTCGTGGATTTCCCTCAAAAAGTACTCAGTATCCCCCGGCACTAGACATATTGCAAGTGGGCCATCGAATGTTCTTTTGTACAGGGTTCCGTCTTCGGACAGGCTAAATTGGGCTGCCTTTGTACGCAGGGCCCTCTATTTTTTGGATCCGAGGGCAGTTTACCGGTCCTGAGATATTCCACGTACTTATTCCTCCAGTCCCAAGTTAGGCTTGTTGAGTTAATCTCGGCGTGGCCTTCTTCCATCACCGATCTCATAAGCTGTAGGACTTCTCTCGAGTTGAACTCGCCGTCTTCGACCTACGACCCCAAGTTAGCGAGGACATCAGCCTCGCTATTTTGATCCCAAGGTACATGTTGCAAAGTCCATTCTTTGAACCGATGTAATGTCACCTGTAACTTGTCCAAGTATCTTTGCATTCGTTCTTCTCTAACCTCGAATGTTCCATTAACTTGGTTTACCACAAGGAGGGAGTCGTATTTGGCTTCGATCACCTTTGCCCCCAAGCTTTTGGCTATTTCAAGGCCTGCAATCATGGCCTCATATTCAGCCTCGTTGTTAGTCAATTTCACAGTCTTAATAGATTGTCTAATTATATTACCTGTTGGTGGCTTTAGTACGATGCCAAGTCCGGACCCTTTTGTGTTTGAGGCGCCGTCTGTAAATAGGGTCCAGATTCCCGAGGAAGTTCCTGAGTTAACCAATAAATCTCTTTCGACCTCGGGTATTAGGCCGGCATAAAGTCGGCCACAAAGTCTGCCAAAATTTGAGACTTAATGGCGGTCCGAGGTCGGTACTCAATATCGTACCCATTTATTTCTACTGCCCATTTGGCTAACCGGCCCGAGAGTTCGGGCTTATGAACAACGTTCCTCAACGGGTAAGTAGTTACGACACATATGGGGTGACACTGAAAGCATGGTTTTAGCTTCCTAGAGGCGCTTAGTAAAGCGAGTGCCAGTTTTTCTAGGTAAGGATAATTTGTTTCGGCCTCACCTAAGGTCCTAATAAAATAGTAAATTGAAAATTGCATACCTTACTCTTTCCGAACTAGGACTCTACTTACCGCTATCTCCGAGACCGCCAAGTACAAGTACAATTGTTCGTCTGTTTTTGGTGTGTGAAGCAGCGGCGGGCTCGATAAGTACCTCTTGAGTTCCTCCAAAGCTCGTTGGTATTCCGGGGTCCACGAAAGTTATTCTTCTTCTTCAATAGTGCGAAGAGTCGGTGGCACTTGTCGAATGACCTCGAAATAAATCGTCCCAGGGCGGCCATGCGCCCGGTTAACCTTTGCACGGCCTGTACGTTATCCACAACCGTGATATCTTCGACGGCTTTGATCTTATTGGGATTGATCTCGATTCCCCCATTGGATACCATAGAAAATTGAAAATTGCGTACCTTGCTCTTCCCGAACTAGGACTCCACTTGCCGCTATCTCCGAGACCGCCAAGTACAAGTACAATTGTTTGTCTGTCTTTGGTATGTGAAGCAGCGGCGGGCTCGATAATTACCTCTTGAGTTCCTCCAAAGCTCGTTCGTATTCCGGGGTTCACGAAAGTTATTATTCTTCTTCAATAGTGCAAAGAATCGGTGCCTCTTGTCGAATGACCTCGAAACAAATCATCCCAGGACGGCTATGCGCCCGGTTAACCTTTGCACAACCTTTACGTTGTCCACGAACATGATTTCTTTGATGGCTTTGATCTTATTGGGATTGATCTCGATTCCCCCATTGGATACCATGAGGAATTTACCCGACCCAACTCTAAACGCACATTTTTCCGGGTTCAGCTTCATATTGTATTGCTTCAGTATGCTGAAGGTTTCCTGCAAATGTTTCAAATGGTCCTCTGCTCGCAGGGACTTAACTAACATGTCGTCAATGTAAACTTCCATTGATTTTCCTGTTTGATCCTCGAACATCCGATTTACTAGGCGTTGGTATATGACGCTTGCATTTTTTTTTATCAGAATGGCATTACGTTATAATAGTAGGTGCCGTATTTAGTGATGAAGGAAGTTTTTTCCTGATCACCCCGGCCCATCCGTATTTGGTTGTATCTGGAATAGGCATCGAGAAAACTAAGGATCTCGTGGCTGGCCGTGGCATCGATCATACGATCGATGTTAGGCAAAGGAAAAGAGTCTTTGGGACATGCCTTATTCAAATCTTTGTAATCTACACACATTCTTAGTTTATTCCCTTTTTTAGGGACTACCACTATGTTTGCTAACCAAATCCGGGTATTTAACCTCCCGAATAGACCCTATTTTAAGGAGTTTAGATACCTCGTCCTTGATGAAAACATGCTTGATTTCGGACTAGGGTCTCCTCTTCTGTTTGACCGGGTGGAACTCCGGGTCTAGGCTTTGTTTGTGAGTGGTTATCTCCGGCGGGATCCCTGTCATGTAAAGGTGGGACCAAGCGAAACAATCTTCGTTAGTTATAAGAAAGTGAGTGAGTTTTTCTCTGAGCTTAGAGCTTAATCTCGTGCCCAGGTATACCTTTCGTTCAGGCAAGCGTTCTCGCATATGACTTGTTCAAGATTCTCGACCATCGATTTAGTAGCGTCGGAATCATCAGGGGCTATAAAAGATATGAGAACCCCATAATCATCATCCTCGCCTTCCTTTTGTTTGTCCGAATCTGTCAAGGATGGTATCAGTGATTGCTATTTGGCCCCGTTTCTGACCATCTGGTTTGGATCCTTCGATGTTGAGACTGTAGAAGCCGCTATCACCTCCTCGACCGCGAATATTTCCTTTACACCCGGTTGTTCACCATAAGCTGTTTTGACTCCGCCAGGTATTAGGAATTTCAGTGCCTGGTGTAGTGTCAAGGGCACCGCCCTCATGTTGTGGATCCATGGCCTTCCAAATAAAGCGTTGTACCTCATGTCTCCTTCGATCACATAACATTCAGTTTCCTGGATGGTCCCGACGGTATTTACTGGTAACATTATTTCACCCTTGGTGGTCTCGCATGCCATGTTGAATCCGTTTAGAACTCGAACTGTAGGTACGATTTGGTCTTGTAGACCGAGCAGCTCCACGACCCTCGCTCGAATGATGTTGGCCGAGCTACCTGGATCAATTAACACACATTTAACTCGAATTTTATTTACAAGTACAGATATTACCAGCGCATCATTGTGGGGCTGTACATTCCCTTTCGCATCCTCGTCATCGAAAGATAAAGTTCCTTCCGGTATGTAGTCTCGTGTTTGTTTCTCTCTAGTGATGGACACTTTGGTGCGTTTCAATATCGGCCCTTATGGGATATCAACCCCACCAATAATCATGTTAATGACGTGTTGAGGCTCTTCTTGTTCTATTTGCTTGTTAGAATCCCTGTTCCTGAAATGATATTTGGCTCGGTAGCTCAAGAATTCTTGGAGATGCCTATTATTAAATAGTCGGGCCACTTCCTCTCTCAGTTGTCGATAATCTTCTATTATGTGTCCGTGAGTGCCATGAAATTTGCACATCTGGTTAGGATCCCTTTGGGTTGGAACGGATTGTAGAGGTAGAGGCCATTTGGTATATTTGATGTTCCCGATAGCTGATACAATAGTAGCAGCATCGATATTAAAATTGTATTCTGATAGCCTCGGTGCTTCTTTAGGACCGATAGACTTGTCGAAGCTGTTTTAGGTCATGAGCTCGGTCAATTCTCCTTTCGTTTCTCATGGAGTTCCGCCCAGACCCACTACTTCTTCGATTTTCATTATATGGCTGATACCGATACCTGTTTGGTCTTTCATGATCGATGTCTCTCTTGACTCTGTCGAGGGTTCTGACGGGATAAACGGACCCCGAAGGGGCCCCGAGTTGATCATCTTCCACTCTGATCTTTGATTGGTATCGGTTATGCACATCGGCCCAAGTAACGATCGGATACTATATCAGGTTTTGTTTCAACTGCTGCGAAGCCATCGAACTTCAAACATTGAGCCCTTGAGTGAAAGCCTGAACAACCCAATCATCAGCGACTAGTGGCAGATCCATTTGTTCCATTTGAAAATGGGACACGAACTCTCTAAGCATCTCGCGATCTTTCTGTTTTACTTTGAAAAGGTCCGATTTTCTAGTCTCGACCTTGATGGCAGCAGCGTATGCTTTCACGAAAGAATCTGCAAGCATAGCAAACGAGTCAATAGAATTCGGAGGTAAGTTGTGATACCATATCATAGCTCCCTTTGATAAGGTCTCTCCAAATTTTTTCAGCAGAATAGACTCGATCTCATCATCCTTTAAGTTGTTCCCTTTAATGGCACATGTATACAAGGTTACATGCTCGTTTGGGTTGGTCATTCCGTTGTATTTAGGGATTTTAGGCATACGAAATTTCTTGGGGATTGGCTTCAAAGCCACGCTCAGAGGAAAAGATTTTTGCACGAACTTCTTGAAATCTAGGCCTTTCAATATCGGAGGTGCTCCTGAGATTTGGTCTACCCTAGAATTGTAGGTTTCCACCTTTTTGTCATTAGCTTCGATTTTCTTCTCCCCTCTATCCGTTTTGTCAGCTCCTCGAGCATCTTTATGATCTCGGGGTTAGCCCCCGATTCATGTTCATTTGTCCTTCCTATGACCGGTTCATCCCTGCGGCTGACTTCTCGGGGTGGTTCGGGCTCAACCCTGCTCGGTGCAAGCTGTCGCCGCCTGTTGAGCCTGCAGCATTTCGAAGATCACCCATAGACTCATCCCATCCCCTTCAATGTTTTGTGTGTTTTGAGTTGCCGACCGGGCTCCACCACGGACGTTATTTTCGAGGTCGGTAGGCAAGTTTGCATCGATAGCCACATGTGAATTAGCATCAATCGGATCTACGATCGGAATCCAACGGGATCAGCAGGTGGTACCTCGTTACTGAGTGCTATATTGTTATTTTCACCTTGATGACCAGACTCGTTGTCAACATATAGGGGTGCTGATTGAGAGTTTGACATTTTGTGTTTGAGCCTGGAATCAAAGACACTTCAAAGAGCAATCGTAAAATTGGGTATGTTATGGAGATTTTTATCAAATAACCATTATTATCCTTAGCCTCATCGTGGGCACCAAACTATTTACCCTCAAAATTAGATAACAATTGAATTTGTACTTGGTTTTAAGGATACGTGATCTATCTTGATACAAAATGAGAAATCAGATTAATATTGAAATAAATGATGAAAAATTAAATACAAACCACACAAGTTGAACAATCTTAGCCTTGAAGATTAGTCACCCTCGAGTCAGAAATGCTTTTATCGATGCCGGAACAGAATGACAAGATAATGAGAACTAGATATAATAATATATTGCTTTGTGATGCGTGTTAGAGTCTGTTAAATTAATTATCAGACCCTCTTTTATATAGTAGAGGAGTCCTACTTTAGGTACATTTCTATAAAAGTAAACATCTCTTGATTTGCTGATTGCCGGTTCCTTGCTGATACGTACCGAGATTCTCGTCGTAATATCCAACCGGTCGTGGATATTTCGGTCTTTCGTTAGTTATCTCCGAGCTTGTTTGAGGCTAGGGTCCACATCGGACTTAATGTTCCTCGAAGGCAAGCTTTTCGACCCCGGGTTCTAGCTCGATGGAACTCGAAGTCGATCTTCAGTTCTTGGTCGCCACGTCCCAAGCCTAATCCACCAAGTTGTAGTCGGGCTCGACTTCGACCATATGCAGTAGGTCACACCCGTCATTATACTAATCAATACATGATTAAAAGGGAGTCCCCCTTAGTGACGTACGCAAGATTTTTCATAAGCTGTGTCAACATTTGAAGAAATGAACGAATGAATACGTCACAATAATGACAAGCGTTGTCATTTTTTATATTTATGCCCAATGTTTCATTTTATATATATATATA
>MCJB01007458.1:50890-63743 GCA_002018475.1 Nicotiana obtusifolia
AGACCTCTATGTCTCCCAGCCAAGATGCATATCAGAAGAAGATACTCCATGGTCAGAATCTCTGAATTCATCAGAAGATGAATCAATGGAAGATAGCTCTCAATCAAGCAATGAATCTACAACAAACTCTTCCGAAGATGACAATCCTCCAATATTTGTAAACCAACCAAGAGAGCCAGAAGTATCTGAAGTAGATGACGAACAAGAAGGCATGACAGATGAGCCAATCCCAGAAAGAAGATATGAGCCCATGGCGTCCAAGCCAGTTGGAACTGGCTTTCATACTTTCACCTTAGACGACGTCAAGGTTTCAAAATGGCCTCAAAGGATCCAAGACTTCTATACTTGGATGGTGACCAAAAATTTAGCAGAACGAGAAAAGTATGTCATCTTGTCAGAACTCACTTCACGATTTTCAGGAATCCTCAGAGATTGGTGGAACTCACTTGGATTTCAAGACAAAAATACTTTTCTTACTTCCCAAGATTTTGCCTTCAACATCCGGATCCTACATGAAGTTTTCTGCGGAGATACTGGCCAAAGACAGGAGACAATGCAAAGACAACTCTTCGAGATGAAGTGTGTGTCATTCGACAGAAATGACATTGACAGACATTTTAAAAAAATGGCCAAGATATACTTTGAAATCGGCGGAGACATCAATCTGAAGCAAGCCTTTGTCTCTTCTCTTCCAAAGTTACTGACAAGCCGAACCATGACCATCATTAAAGAAAAATTCCAGTCCATAACCATCCCACAAATTGGTTACATCAGGCAGGCTATTTTTGTCGAATTGGATGACATTTGTACAGAGCGCTCAGCCCTAAAGCAAATTATCCAGCACAATCCAGCGCTTGACAAAGCATGCCGCAAATCTGATCTAATCACCGGATCAGGATGTTCCTGCCACACGCCCATATGACGCAAAGAATTCAGGAGGTTCAAATGGCCAAAAATTCCAAATGAAAAATCAAGATCCAAGAGACGCACAAAACGTAGTGCTGCCTACTGGAGAAAAACCCCCAATAAGTGACATCGAGGCAACAATAAACTGGCAATCCGAAAACTCCATCTGCCAAAATAAGGTACTGACCAACATTGGCAACACCATAAAAAACGTAGCCCATACACAAAAAAAAAATGATGAGCAAAGTGGAAACAATAGAGAAAAAGATGGAGCAAACATCGTCTCGCCATGAAGGACTAATCAAAACATTGGAACTGAGGTTAGCAAATTTGCAATATGAGATTTGTCCGCCAGGAACTTCACTTTTCCAATTTTTCCAACAACAACAAAAAGAGACGGTTTCCCTCAAAGAACAAATTCAGCTCTTAAGAAATGACCACTTTAAGCCACAAACAACCCCGGTTGTCCCTTCAAAACCTACTTTCTTCCCTATGTCTCCACAACCATATTCCCCACCTAAATTAGACAACACCTTTTCTACTTTTCCATCTACCTCACAGAATCCATTCTCTTTCACCCAACCCGTAAAAGAAGAATAGGAGTTTGATATCACAAAATTGGTTTGGGAAAGAAAAGATGCAATTGCAGCACAGAAACAAACGAAGAAACGACGAGACCAAGGAGAAAGCTCACAAGGATCCAACCCCGAAAATCTGATGATTTCTCACCAGAAGGCTCCAGACCTCTATGTCTCCCAGCCAAGATGCATATCGGAAGAAGATACTCCATGGTCAGAATCTCTAAATTCATCAGAAGATGAATCAATGGAAGATAGCTCTCAATCAAGCAATGAATCCACAACAAACTCTTCCGAAGATGACAATCCTCCAATATTTGTAAACCAGTCAAGAGAGCCAAAAGTATCTGAAGTAGATGACGAACAAGAAGGCATGACAGATGAGCCAATCCCAGAAAGGAGATACGAGCCCATGGCGTACAAGCCAGTTGGAACCGGCTTTCATACTTTCACCTTAGACGACGTCAAGGTTTAAAAATGGCCTCAGAGGATCCAAGACTTCTATACTTGGATGGTGACCAAAAATTTGGCAGAACGAGAAAAGTATGTCATCTTCTCAGAACTCACTTCACGATTCTCAGGAATCCTCAGAGATTGGTGGAACTCACTTGGATTTCAAGACAAAAATACTTTTCTCACTTCCCAAGATTTTGCCTTGAACATCCGGATCCTACATGAAGTTTTCTGTGGAGATACTGGCCAAAGACAGGAGAAAATGCGAAGACAACTATCGAGATGAAGTGTGTGTCATTCGACAGAAATGATATTGACAGACATTTTCAAAAAATGTCCAAGATGTACTTTGAAATCGGCAGAGACATCAATCTGAAGCAAGCCTTTGTCTCTTCCCTTCCAAAGTTACTGGCAAGCCGAACCATGACCATCATTGAAGAAAAGTTCCAGTCCATAACCATACCACAAATTAGTTACATCAGGCAGGCTATTTTCGTCGCATTGGATGACATTTGTACGAAGCACTCAGCCGTAAAGCAAATTATCCAGCACAATCCAGCGCTTGACAAAGCATGCCGCAAAACTGATCTAATCACCGGATCAGGATGTTCCTGCAGCAAGTCTAGACGACGCAAAGAATTCAGGAGGTTATGGAAAATCAAGATCCAAGAGACGCACAAAATATTTCAGACGCAGAAGGCCAGGAAATTTTCACAGGGAGGACAGATGCTTTATTTGCCATAAGATTGGACATTTCGCAAAAAATTGTCCCCAATCAAGAAGATCTGTCAAACTCCTTGAAGAGATTGAAGATTACACTGGCATACATCTTGGAAAAGAGGAGGACCTTGAATCCATATTCTCTGTGGATGACGAACCCAATGAAGAAACTATATTCTCTCTCAATATCTATGAAGATCAAGGCAATGATCAGTAACAAATTTCAAAACCAGTGATCGAGGCCCGAGAGGAGATCAATGCTCTCACAGTCGTTCCTCAAGTAGAACTCAAAGTCTATTCATCCAAATGGGATAAACCAGCTTGAGTTATCGCTTTCATCGACACCGGAGCTGCATCCTCACTCATAAATCCTGTTGTTCTCCCTGAAGATCAATGGGTGCCGCATTTCAAGGATTTCAACACTACATCAAATGCAATCTTAACCACAACTGTCATTACAAAGCACCCGGTCACAATTGAGTTCATTCCAGCATTGAAGTACAGAACCAATCTGCTAGGATCTGATGTGCCAGGAAAAGATCTTATTATTGGATTCGACATTTACAGGCAACTTAGAGATCAACTTCAGATCAAGGCTAACGGGATAGCTTTTAAAAAGCAGTTCAGACCTTATTCTGAGATTCCAAGGTTATTCCAAATCACCGATGACGAACAAATCAAAGAGATTGAGCAGAATCTCATTGAACATTCATGTGCTGAATCCCACAAGGATTTCATGAAGAAAGGGAAAAGCCCATTATGGAAAAACCAAGAGTTTTTTATCAAGCTCCCTTTCAAGAAAAATGAAAACATCAATCCGACAAAAGCCAGTCATTCAGACATGAATCCAGATCATCTTCAGCTTGCAAAGAAAGAATGCGAAGAACTTTTGGAATTTGATCTGATAGAGCCATCAGATTCACAATGGGCATGCGAAGCATTTTATGTCAACAAAAGAGCTGAGCAGACAAGAGGAAAACTCAGGTTAGTTATTAATTACCAGCCACTAAACCATTTCCTCCAAGATGATAAATTCCCCATCCCAAATAAACTCACTCTTTTCTCCCACTTAGCCAAGGCCAAATATTTTTCCAAGTTTGATTTAAAATATGGATTTTGGCAATTGGGAATCCACCCTGAAGAACGACCCAAAACGGGATTTTGCATCCCCGATCATCACTTCCAGTGGAAAGTCATGCCCTTCGGGTTGAAAACTGCACCCTCCTTGTTCCAAAAAGCCATGATAAAAATCTTCCAACCTATCCTCCATACCTCCTTAGTTTACATTGATGACATCCAATTATTTAGTAATACATTGGAAGAACATGGCAACTTGCTTCGTCAATTTGAGACATTAGTAACACGGTACGGAATCATTCTCTCAGCAAAAAAGATGGTTCTTGCTCGAAAGGAGATTGATTTTCTCGGAATGCATTTTGCTCGTGGTGAATACAGTCCAGGACCGCATATATGAAGCAGTCAGAAAAAAAAGGAGATATGTAAAAATGTCAAGTCTCTCTGCATCCCTTCAGATGGAAAAAAGATACTGCAAACTGATGCCAGCTATGAATATTGGAGTGTTGTTCTATTTGAAGAAAAAGATGGCCAGCGAAAAATATGCGGATACGCCAGTGGAAAGTTTAAAGATGCCGAGCAACATTATCACTCCACCTTAAAGAAATTCTTGCAGTAAAGAATGGAATCAAGAAATTCAATTTCTTCCTTATCCATACAGAATTTCTAGTAGAAATGGATATGAAGGCTTTCCCAAAAATGATCCGGATAAAGTCAAAAATTATCCCTAATCCTCAGATTCTCAGGTGGGCACAGTGGTTCTCTCCATACAAGTTTCAAGTCAAGCACCTGAAAAGAAAGGATAATATTCTCGCAGATTTTTTATCGTGACCGGAAGAATTCTCTAAAATATTTTCTCCAGCAAAACTGAAGCCAAACAGTCACATCTTTATGTTTTCAAATACACCGGGAACTAGTTCATTGAAGCCAACAGATCATCCACCGGAGTTGTTTAACCTCATGGATCCCTTTGATCCTTCAATTGTTATGGAAAGAAGAACTTATTATGAGCTCCAAGTTTTCCGTCAATATGGAGGATCCATTCTCAAACCTTTTGGCGTCAATCCAGAATATCCATTCTGCCATATATTCATAGCTCAAGCCAGGGATTTTCCACAAGAACTACTATGGTTTTTCTGGTACCTATGCCATCAGTATTATATTTTTATGGAATTCAAATGCAACGTCTTCAAGGATTTTGATACCATTGCACCAGCCCTTAGAGTATTTTTACTATGGTTCAAGCCTAGAAGATATTCGATGAAATGTTTTAGTGATTCCTACGCAGCAAAAATATTCATGTTTCATAGGCCAGTGAAGATCATTAATGAAAAAGTCCAGGCACAAGCAGAGGCACATTCGGGTGGAAATTTCCCGTGTCCATTTTATCAATGGAGGAAGAGTATAGTGAGGCACAAAGAATCATTTTTCAGCAAAATAGGTGCATCCCAAAAGAGGTATGGCCAAATGAATGGGCAAGCTGGAATTGTACCAATACCCATCCTCACTGGAAAAGAGTCCGAGAAGCAGCAAAGGAATATCAAACACCATATAAAGTCATCCGAGAAAAGATCACTAATGACATTTCCAGATTAAAGTTGCGAATTACATCTCTCAGTCCAAAGGGAAAGGAACATAGCAGCGAAGAACCGTCAAGTTCCAGACGCTACTTCACAAGGTCTTCGAAAAGATGCCTGGAAGACAATTCTATGATCGATAAAGGATAATTATCTTAATCCTTGCTAATCCCCCCTTAATCCTCCATTACCAACCCAAAAACCCTCAAAAATATCCTACCCATGCCAAGACAAATTTCCATAACTTTCCATACTATCGGGGCCCCACTTTACGTTTTCCTACCATAATCCTCCAAAAACTCTCAAAAAATATCCTACCCATGCCAAGATAAATCTCCACATCTTTCCATGCTATCCGGGCCCCACTTCACCTTGTTTTCACATGCTTCCACATGCCTCCACATGCAACACAATACAGTCACATGGCATCACATGCTCCCTTATGCTACACCATGTATATATCACCCCGTTCATATGCTTTCAGGTATTTTTTAGTGGTTTTGCCTAAAGTCCTTCACATGCCGGAGGCTCCCGCTTGTAGATAAGTTTGCCATGTAAGATAGGTTTGCTTTATCTAGAATATTTGTCTTGTAATAACCTCCTAGTCCTATATAAAGGAGGCCTTGTAGTAGTTGTAGGATCATCTTGTACTTGACATCAAATAATCATCTTGTAATCATCGTGCACTCTTTGTAAATCTCTTGTGATATATTACATATGAGTTCTTTCTAAATTTCCCTCTTGTTCTTTCTTTCGAATGGATGGAAAGGCCAGTTCATGTATGAAAATAGAGTAAGTGTACTCTTTGAAAGTTAGCTTATTGTAGTACGGTCCATGTATAAAAATAGAGTAAGTGTACTCTTTAAAAGTTAGCTTATTGTAGTACGAAAGTTTCCTGAGTTATGAACAGCTAACGTTGGTTATAGTACAAGAGTTTTCTGAGTTGTGTAGCTTGGCAAGCCGTCCCTGATTGGGTTGTTGAAGCCAGCCCCCTTTGTAGGAAAACTTTTGCGACTATAAACAAATTAACTGTTTGTGTAGCTTGACAAGAGCCAACCCTCTTTTTGTAGGGAAACTTTCGTACCTATGATTAAGCTTGCTTTCCTCGAGTCTCTTTCTTTGTTCCTTATATTGTGGTTTCGTACCTATGATTAAGCTTGCTTTCACGGAGTCCCTTGCTTTCTTGTTCAGTATGGAAAACAATAAAAGAATGTGGAGTGGCATTGCTGGCACAATTAACAGCACATGTCTCCCTTTCATAAGGTTGAGTACATTCATAGAAATATATACTAGCATTGAACATATTGAGTCTACATCGAATATAAAAATCTTGAACCATTAATAATCGAAAAACTAAACCGGAAATAACCGAACCGAACCTTGAAAAAATCGCACCAAACCGTAAAAACTTTGGTTTGCTTTGGTTATTAAAATCAAAAACCGAAAATCGAATAAACCAAAACGAAATTCTACAAAACCGAACCGAACCGACCGATGCTCACCCCTAGTAACAAAAAATAATAATAATAACTTTTGCGTAATAAACACAAAGCTGAATGACCATCCATAAAAATTACTCTTTGAAAGACATGTTGTCTTTTGTACCTAATTTCGGGGGTCAAGAGACGTTCCAGGTGACCAAATAGGTATAAACTAAGTTTAAGCTTACACCGTATATTATAGTTTTCCTTTTGAAGTCAGAAATGTCTGAAGGGAAATAGAATAATGACCAGAAGGAAGAAAAACTTGTTGGTTTGGGTCCTACAATTGGTCAAAAAGTCTAATAATTTTCCGTTGATCTCCCAACGGTTCAAACTAGTGGTTGAACAAATCAACAACTCTGATATAAAACTTAAGTACTAAATTTTGTAGAATTTTTAAGCTTTTTAAATTTTAAAATGCTTGATACGTGGTAGCTCAATTTTAAAATGTTTCGAGTAAACGAGGAGTGAGAATTTGCCAGAGCGAAGACACTGAATCATGAAAGTGAAGGATCTTATTAAATTTGCAACCACCATTGAAATTTCAAAAGCTAAATCTTTTAAGTTATAAGTTACTCGCTCGCAAGAGTTGGTTGAGTTGATTGGGCGACTGGTTTCTCACGTGAGATGGGATTGATTTCCCTCACCGGCATTCTCAGTAAGAACTTGGCTTGATTTAAATTTCTTTGTGATTTGTGAGGTATTGCACAATGAACAAGTAATTTTCAAAAAAAAAAAGAAGTTACTCTTTTTCTTCATTCTCTGCTTATGTTGACAAAGTGAATGTATGGTTCTTGCCATAAAAGTGCAATCATATGACAAATGAGATAGCCAGATAAACTTCTTATTATTATCTACTACCAACTCCATGGTTGCGCAGCTCGCGGAGCACTGAGCAAATCTTGATTTTACTCAATAATGTTGCGTGCCTTCTACAATACCATTTTTTAAGGGTTTAATTTCTTTGAACAAAAAAAAAATTATGAATCGCTTGGACCAATAAACTTTTCCCGTCATGCAATTAGGTATAGAAGAGAAGTTATTACCTTTGGTTGAAAGTCGATTTTCTTATTATTACGAGATAATGTAATAACTACAACCTTCTGAGCTGATGTGGCATAGAGAGTGTAAATCACTTCTTGAAGAGAGTGAGAGGTAAAAAAGTAATTAAAGTTATTTTTATTAGCATTTCTTTCAAAATATTAATTTGTCTATTTTTTTTCTTTTGTTTTTTTTCTCTTCTTCTTTCTCTTTGGCGTGAAACCATGGCTTCCTTCAGCCTTCTCCTTCTTCTTTACCCCCTCTTTTCTCCCATTTTCTTCACCAATATTTAATCCGCAAACATAATATAAATATGATCTATTTTTTTCCGATAAAGTTACTTTCTGTCACATTTAATGTTTTATTCAAATTTTGTATTGCGATGGCGTTTTTAGAATCTAAATAGAGTTTCTTGCTATTGATAATTTTGGTTTTTGAATAATATTTTTTATTTGTGCAATAGTTTGATGGTGCTGAATTACTTGGATTTTCTAAGAATTCTTCAAAATTCACCATGCTAACAAAAACTCGAACGAACTCTTCGCCGGAAAAAATAGGGACCAAGTTCAAAGATTTGAAATTTGAAGCAATCATTTACTTGGAGATGTGAAATTTCACCAATTACAAAGAATGAAAAGGGAGAAAAGAAAAGAAAAAAGAAGAAAACAAGAAAAATCGACTGGTGGGAAAGGACCCATTTTTGATTGGTGGTGGTGACAGTGGCTATGGTGGAGCCACTTTTGCGTCGGAGAAGAAAGAACACATAAAAGAAAAAGAAAAAAAATAAGAAAAAAAGGAAAAAAGGAAAAAAGGTAAAATGAAAATAATAAATAACAAAGAAAAACAGTATAAATGTGATTGGTGCGTGTTATCCACTAATTTTTTTGAAACTGGTACTAGCCACAAAAGGGGAAACTCATTTTACTTCAAAAATTATAGAGGGTTCATAGGATCCCCACAAGATATAAAGGTATATCTGGTAATGTGCTACAACCCTTATAGGGTAATTATATATTATCCCTATTATTAGTTGAATTTGGTTTAGTTATGTTGTTCATTAGTTGAACCTGGTTTACACAGTGGTGGATCTACATAGTAAGTTGTGGGTGCTCAAGCATCCATTATCTTTACCAGATTCAGTATATTTACATAGGTAATTAGCAAAAAATTTAGTTAAGTATTGAGCGAGCACTCGTACTTAATTCTTTTACCAATTTCTATTGAAACTCTTTCCGACGAGCATCCATGACTTTGAAAACTTGGATTCACCTGTAAATAGTTTACATGACAAATCCAATGACGTAACAACAAGTGTCAACTTAAGGTAGGGCCAGTTAAATAAGAAGATACAAACTTGTAGTATACATAATGGATATATCATCAGAACCGTCGGTAATTGCATTTGGTAAGGTGTACATTTTATAGAAGAAAAATAATGAGGTATAAATAAAATAATTTTAGCGAAGAAATCAAACATTTGAAAATATAAAATATAATTCCTTCAGCCAAAAGGCTCAAACCAAGAAATTACTTTTCATCAAACGTTTTCTAGACCGACAAACACGTCGGTGTATGGGCTAAAATTTATCATAATTATATGTGGGTCAAGTCAACATTAAGAGAGCCTTGGAAGGCTGCCACGCGTCATCGATATGCTTTCAACAAAGGACGAAGGAGAGGTCGAGTTGACTCAGGAGAGGACGAATGCGAGGCCGAGTTGACTCAGTAGAGACTCACCAGAGGATAAGGACGAGGACGAGCACTCCCTTTAGCAGGGGAGTAATGGCTAGTTTCAGAGATAAGACCTTATAGAGGATATTCTCGGGAATATTCCTCACATGTACACCATTAGGATTTTTGTGGCCCATGTACCCTTATAAATAGAAAGAGAGAGAGGATTATAGAGGGGATTGGACACTCATTATAAAAAATAATATATTGATATTCTCTGAAGATTCTTGCTTTATCATTAACATACAAAATACACCTTTTCTTCAGATCTGCGTTTATCTTTTCTCTCACGATTAAAGGAGGATCCGAATACTCTAAGGCATATCATCATCCATCTATTTCAAAGGGAACATCGAAGAATTTCACCCCTTTCGGATGACTCACTTGCATTTATTTACTTAAGTGCCATTTATTATCATTTACTGTTATTTAATGCTATCCTCCTTGTTCTTGGGCCATTGAATATCGCTTTATTGTTGCTATTTATTGGTACTCGAATAGTACTAGTGACATCTTGCAATAAAATCTGTTAAACAATCTCTTGGATATTAATATTGCCTTAGATTAACACTATTCTATTAGAAAATCTAATTGTTTAAACCTAGATCTAAATTTTGGGTCAAACAGTTTGGCTCCGTCTGTGGGATTTTCTCAGCCAATCTTTTAGTTTCCATAAGATCTACAACTCACATGACTTGTTTATCTAACAAACCACAAAGTTTATCTCTCCTCTCTGTGCGTACAAAAATTTTCATGGTAGTAACCAAGGAGACGGAATGAGGGTAACAGATAACGTTCCCCTCAACCTCATGAATGCCATCAACGAAGGCTATGACACCTAGGGCAAGGAAGTAGCGGCCACTGCCTCCCCAAGGCGGGAGAGGTCGCCTCCCCCTTTCTGCAGCACAACAAAACCAGATGAGAAAATAGCCTCCATCTCCATGGGAGAAGGGGCGCCACCTGCTATGAACAAACTCCTCCAAGCATGGCTAACTAATACTCTAGTCAGCGTACTCAGTAAACAAGCTCCATGCACGACCACAGAAACCACGAGAATCCATGAAGCACAACGCGGGAACGAATAGGACGACCAGCCAGAACCTCGGACTCCAGGTAAAACTCACACTATTATTGACAATGCAGGTGACAACATCCTTTCTGTCGTACTAAAAAGAATGGAGGAAATGGAAAATGATAATAAGGCATTCAGATACCAAATGAAAGAGCACCAAGAACGGGTAGACAAAATACTAGGTGCCCCTAAATTATTACCAAAAAGAGATGCGGGCAGGTTTGTGGAATAGTCGTATAGTGAGGAAGCGGCTCCACATGCCATACCAAAGACCTTCAAGATGCCCCCGTACATCAGAACGACGGGACGACCGACCCCGAATATCATGTGACTCACTATGTTACCGCTTGAAAGACAACGACCTCACCAAAGAGCAGGTGTCATCCATCTTGCTGAAAATATTTGGCAAAACCCTCATTGGAGGGGAGTTGACATGGTATTCACAGTTACCAGCTCGTTCCATAGAAATATTTGAAGAGATGGCCGATAAGTTCGTGACGGCACACGCCGGGACGAAGAAAGCTGAAACAAGAGTAAACGACATCTTCAGCATTAAGAAATTCCCAGGAGAGGGACTGAGGGACTTCCTCGCCCGTTCGATGACCTTACCAAATGTTTTCGAAGGGATGGTCGTGGCAACCTTTCAAAATGGGTTGAGCAGAGAAGGTTCGAGGGCGACCAGAAAGCTTCTGAGTCGGTTGATGAAGTATTTATCGACCACTTGGGATGAAATTCATAATGCCTACAGTGTTAAGGTCAGAGCAGATGACGACGAACTCAAATGGACCAACTCGACGACTCACCTCTGTACAATTTAAGCCGAGGAAATAACGCAGAGATAATACGAGGAGAGACCACCCAGTATTGCGACTAAGCAAGGAACGACACCAACCCTATGTCAGAACACCCTGTCCCTCCTTCCGTTATGAAGATGGCCCGTCTAGGCCGAGATCAGGCACTCACAGGAACAATCGAGGTATGCCCCCTTGTTATCTGCTCACAGTTTCTGCATATAGCCTACAGAAGTTAAATACGCTCTCGAGAAGCTCGAAAAAAAATATTCAAATGGCCACTAAAGATGAGGTCAGACCAAAACACAAGGAAATCTAACGCCCTCTGCGACTTCCACCAAGAATGTGGACACAAAACAGAAGATTGCATCGCCCTGAGGCTAGAGGTGGCAAACTTGCTGCAGCAAGGGAACCTTAAAGAACTACTCAGCGGCAAAGGTAGGAACACCTTGGCAAGGAGTCGAGAACGTCCAGGCCCACCAAAGCCCCCTTCAGCAGCTCGTACCACCAACATGATTATTGGTGGCAGCGACGATGCCTCTATCAATGGCATCAAATTCACCTCCATCCACAAGCTCAAAAGATCGATCACCCACGAACGGTATGACAGACTTGAAGAAAGTATCATCTTCGATGAGTCAGATGCCGACAGTTTGGTTTTCCCTCATAATGATGTACTTGTCATTACTTTATGAATTTTAGATACTGATGTTAAGAGAATTATGGTGGATGACGAAAGTGGAGCGTGCATCATCCGTCCCCGAGTCCTCGTTCAGATAAGACTCGAGGATAAGATAGAGTCACAATGCATTACACTAACTGGTTTTAACAATGCAATCAAACTGACTTTAGGAGAAATCACACTCCCCATTCTAGTCGGTGGAGTAACTCTAGAGACGACATTCCATATCATGGACTAGGACACCGTATTCAACGCCTTCGAGGGACGACCATAGATACACCCCATGAGAGCCATCCCTTCCAGCTTATACCAAGTGATCAAATTCCCAAGACCTTGGGGAATATTCAACATACAAGGAGAATAAACGTATGTTCCGCCAATGCTACCGGATCGCCATAGACAACACGACGACTCAACAAAAGAAAGAAAAGGAAAAAGAAGCATATCAATTAGCAGGGTCGAGGTCGCCACAAGGCGAAGCCAAGGAAGTCATTATGGACCCCGAAACGGTCGAAGCCGCCGAATCAACCATAGAAGATCTCGATCCCGCTCAATTAGATCATAGCGACCCCAGTAAAAAGGCTTACATCGGCAACAAACTCGGAGAAGTAGGTAAATTTAGTCAATTCTTAATAACTAACGCAAATTTGTTTTCCTTCAGTCATGCAGACATGCCAGACATCCCCAAAGAAATTGCCACACACAAGCTGAATGTCAACCCCTTCTACCCCCTCCCCCCCCCCCCCC
>MCJB01007458.1:63763-79660 GCA_002018475.1 Nicotiana obtusifolia
CCCCCCCCCCCCCCCGGTAAGGCAAGTCCAACGAAAGTTCAACCCTACTATCAATGAGGCCATGCACGAAGAAGCAGAGAAGTTATTGACAAACTGCTCCATCAGGGAGGCAAAGTACCTAAATGGATAGCCAATGTGGTGATGGTAAAAAAGAAAAACGGGAAATGGAGGATGTGCGTGGAGTTCACAGGCCTAAACAAAGCATTCCCGACTCATCGATGCAACGGCCATGAACGAGCTGTTAAGTTTCCTGGATGCCTACTCAGGTTACAACCAAATACTCATGGAGGAAGAAGACCAAGAGAAAACCACGTTCATCACCCACAAGGGAACGTATTATTATAAGGTCATGCCATTTGGGTTGAAGAACCCATGGGCTACCTATTAAAGGTTGGTCACAAAAATGTTGAAAGATCAACTCGGCAAAACCTTGGAGGTGTATATGGACGACATGTTGGTCAAGTCCGTGAAGTCAGAAGATCATATCGACCACCTAAAGGAAGATTTTGATATATTAGGAAAGTACTAAATGAAATTACACCTCGAGAAATGCGTGTTTGGCGTAGCCTTGGGAAAGTTTTTGGGATTCTTGGTATCACAGCGAGGGATTGAGATCAACCAATATTAAATTAAGGCTATCAATAGGATACCAGAACAATTGACTACTAAAAAAAAGTCCAGAGATTGACCGGTCAAATTGCTGCCCTATCCAGATTCATCTTGCGGTCGTCCAACAGATGTCACAGGTTTTTCAGTGTACCCAAAAAGGATAACTTCCTCGAGTAGATGCCCGAGTGTGTACAAGCACTACAAGAACTGATGGAATACTTGTCATCATCACCCTTGCTCTCAAAACCCGAGCCCAGGGAGTGCCTCCTTGTTTACCTTGCCGTTTCGGAAGTAGCAGTAAGTGCGGTCTTGGTTTAAGAAAATAAAGGCACGGAATCTCCAATTTTTTATATAAGTAGAATACTTGTCGATGTCGAGACGATGTACCCTCACCTCGAGAAACTACCATTGGCCCCAGTTGTAGCTTCACGAAGGATTAGACTCTATTTTCAGTGCCACCCTATCTCGGCCGTCACCACTTTTCCTTTAAGAAGCATATTACACAAACTCGAGCTGTCCAGGAGGTTGGCCAAACAGGTCATCGAGTTAAGTGAGCACGACATCACTTATTAGCCTCGCACAGCGATAAAGTCACAAGTACTCGGCGACTTCGTCGCATACTTTAGCGCAAGAGTAATGCTTGAGGCTGAAAAGGAATCCACTCAAGCTTCTTTTCAGACACAGGACCTTTGAGTCCTGCACACCGATGGTGAATCCAATGCATGTGGGGTCCGGGCTGGGACTCGAACTCGAGGTTCCAACCGGTAAGAGAATTCGTCAATCCATAAGATGCCTGGATATGACTAACAACGAGGCCGAGTATGAATCTGTAATTGCAGGATTAAGACTAGCACTCAAGTATGGAGAGAAGCAATTAAAGTTTTATTGTGATTATCAGCTCGTAGTCAACCAGGTTACTAGGACTTTCCAAATCAAAGAGCATAGGTTGCTGAAATATCATACTGAGATATGTAGATTGTTACCCAATTTCGACGAGTGCCAGCTCGACCAAATTCCACAAAATTTGAACGTCGAAGCAGACGGTCTCGCCAAGTTGGCCGCCACCACCAAAAGTATAACTCCTGGGGATAACGGTGTAGTTCACCTCCTCAGCTCGGCATGGGACCATATCGAGGTAAAATCTATAAATCTAACTTGGGACTGCGTACTTGTATTATAAACTATCTATAGGACGGCACCCTCTCAAACGACAAATAGGAAATCCTAAAAGCTGAGAATGCAAGCTACCAGGTTCAATCTCCTTCACAATGACTTATACAAGAGTACGTATGATGGTCCCTTGGCAAAATGCTTAGCCCAAACCAAACCCAATGTGTCCTCGAGGAAGTCCATGAAGGTCATTGTGGCAGTTACTCTGGTGATCGAGCACTTGTCAGGTGCCTTATATGGGCCGAGTATTATTGGGCACCATGAAAAAAGACGCTCTAGAATTTGCGAGGAAATGCGAGCAGTTTCAGAAATACGCCTCGATAATTCACCGAGCAGGCGAGCACCTCCTCGCCGTCACTTTTCCTTGGCCTTTCATTAAGTGGAAAATGGACATTGTAGGACCACTTCCATCAGGACAAGGTAACATAAAATTCCTTTTAGTTTTAACTGACTATTTTTCCAAGTGGGTGGAAGAAGGAATATTCGCCCAAGTTCGTGAGCAAGAGGTAATCTCTTTCATACGGAAAATAATCATCTGGCGATTCGGCCTACCTGAAGAGATAAGTTGTGACAATGTGCCCCAGTTCAAGGGAAGAAAAACCACTGATTTCTTCAAAAAATGGCATATTAAAAGGATATTTTCAACTCCTTACCACCCACCTAGCAACGAGCAAGCAGAATCCTCCAATAAGTCTATATTGAACATCATGAAAAAAGAAATCGAATAAGCTAAGGGACTGTGGCCAAAAGTACTTCCAGAGGTAGCGCACAGAACTATCTCGAAGACGAGCACAGGAGAGAAACCTTAATCTCTAGTTTACGGAGCAGAAGCAGTTATACTAGTTGAAGTCGGAGAACCCAGCCTGAGGTACTCCCATGAAAGCGACACCAGCAATGACGCGAGTAGGAGGCAAGATCTCGACGAGGTCAAAGAGCTAATAGATATGGCATACATAAGGATGGTCACTCAGAAACAACAAGCAAAAAGTAACTACAACAAAAAGGCAAAGGTTCGATTACTCAAGATCGGGGACTACGTACTCAAAGCCAAAACCCAAGCAAACAAGGATCCACAAGAAGGAAAGTTGGGAACCAACCGGGACGGACCATATAAAATCATAGGCAAAATAGACAAGGGTTCGTTCCAATTGGAAACTATGGAAGGGAAACCCCTGCCAAACAATTGGAATATCAGCCACTTCAAGTACTTCAACTTCAAAAAAATAAGAAATACCCCGTGAGTCGTATTTTTTTCCCTCACTTGAGTTTGTACCAATAGGATTTTCTCAAGGAGGTTTTAACGAGGCGACGGTTGGAGTATACGAGAACAGATAGACTTCTCATTTCCCGACTCCTCAAGATTCTCCAAGTCAAATAATGAAGGGACTAGATATATTGGGACTGTGACTGGAACGCCAGCTAACAACCCAAAATTTGTAATTTTCTCCAAAAATTACCCAAGGGAAAAATGATGTAATCAGAGCAACGACGTCAAAATAATAGAAATGCACGTTCATTAAAATTGCTCTCCTGAAGGGTACGTTCGACCAAGCTCGAATAACACCTACTGGCCCTCGGCCCTAACATAATGAAATGTTAAGTTCGACCAAGTTCGAACAACACCTATCGACCCCCGACCCTAACTTAATGAAAGGTTATGCTCGACAAGTTTGAATAACACCTATCGGCCCTCGGCCACGACCTAATGAAAGGTTAAGTTCGACCAAGTTCGAAAAATACATAGCGGCCCTCGGCCATGACCTAATGAAAGGTAAGTTCGACCAGCTTGAACAACACCTATCAACCCTCTGCCGCGACTTATTTAAAGGTAGGATTCGACAAAGCTCGAACAACACCTATCGGCCCTTGACCGCGAGTCATTTAAAGGTACGATTCGACCAAGCTCAAACAACACCTATCGGCCATCGGCCGCGAGTCATTTAAAGGTATGACTCGACCAGCTCGAACAATACCTACCAATCCTCGACCGCAATTTAAGTTAAAGGTATGTTCAAATGACTTGAACAAAGGCCGATAAGCCCACAACCACTCAACACCATGGCTATCGCAACTCAGAAAATAACAACAAAGAAAACAAGTACAGAAACAAAGGTAAGAAACGTGCGTATGAAAGAACCAACTTTGATATTTAGATAAAGAGTCTTTACAAAGGGAGCTTGAAAATGCCAACAAAAATATACAAGAAGTTAAACAAAAAACTAGTGACCACCACCGTCCCGACCTCCGGTGCCCTCTCCATCCTTGCCTCGGCCATAAGCGAAGTCACACCAAGCACTATCCCTAAGCCAGTTCACACCCTCTTCCTCATCCTCCTCGGAATCAGGATCAGGCGTAGCGGGATCATAGTCACAAACAAGCAGGGCCTCGTGAGCTTTAACTCGAGCATCCTCGAGGGCCGCCTCAGAAACGGAGCCCACCTTATTCAAATTGCGAATCACATTCAGTCAAGCTTCAGCGTGGATCCACTCCTCGTACTACTCTCGAGGAATATTAGGATACTTGAAGGCAGTAGACATAGAGGTCCACACAAGAAGTTAGGCATTCTCAGCCTCAAGAGCAGGAAATTGGTCATACAACTTAGAGTTCTCCTTACCTAATTCCCCAACTCTCTCCTCGAGCCTGGCCTCCTTAGCTTTGGTCATAGATAAAATATTGTCCCACTCAGAACGGAGATCCTTGTTCGCCAACTCCAAAATCGTCGTCTCTCTTCGAGCCTCCGATCGAGAGAACTCCGCCTTCTCGAGCATCCGGTGCTTCTCAGCGACTTTCCCCCTGGGAGTGTTGATCTCAAGCTAGCATCCGTCCAACTGGCTTCGCAGCTGAACCAGCTGATTCTAAAGGTCACTACATTGGACCTTCACACCCTTACTCATCTTGAGATCCCCCTCTTTTCTAAAGATAAAGTCTCCTCTTGCCTCGCAGATACGGAGCTGTCACCAAGCATACTCTCCACGAACATCTCCCCGTCGGACGCAAAGGCACAGCCTCATTAGCCTCTTCCAGTTGTGGGGCCTCGGGGGTTGCCCAAAGATTGTCTCCAATGTGTATCATCGCCGTCTCCTGAAGCGTGAATTCACCTTCTAATGAATCGACGGCTAAGGGAACTCGCCTTCCGACGTCCATAGCCTTCCTCTTGCCGGGCCTTAGGTCCCCATCACAGGTAGAGACTTCATCATCTTCGCCAATGAGTGAAAACATTTGAGGAGCGGGCGCAACAGCTGAGATGGGGGTGAAGGTGGAAGGCACAATAGCCGAGGTGGGGGCAGAGGCGGAAGGTGTAGTGGCCCTTCTCCTCCTAAACGTGGGCATGGGCACCATGTTCCTTCTTGTAGTCCCCCTGACTGAACCTAAAAAAAAAGAAACGTGGAAGTTTGTAATGGCACAAGCCAGTATGAATACTATCACGACTAGAAGAAGGAGATTACCTGTCGAGGGGAGGGCTGGTTTGAACTTCTGAAGCTCAGCTAATCACGAATCCCACGGTGTATGGGAGAACCTGCCTAATCCAGTCAGCGAGACGTGCCACCGAAGGAGGAGGACGACTGGTGGCTGCAGAAAAAGAAGGATTATTCGATCGACTTGGAATAATCAAAGTACTTGAAAAGGAAAAAGCTAAAAATGCAAACACTTACGTGTATAGTTCCATGCCTCAAGGAAACCATCAGCATTGGCTGCAACGGCCTCGGTCTTGACAAATAAGTAGACGAGCCAGAACTGGCGACTACCTCCATCTTCACCACCAAATATTTGCCTCCACGATGTCGAAGATTCAACATCGTCCCTCTGTAGAAGCTACGCACGAACAGATGCACAAGTTTCGCACCGTGACCTCGACCCCGGCAAGCTCAAACAAATTTTGATAGCATCTTGATGACCTTGTAAACATAAGGGGCGAGCTGAGCGACGAAAATGCCATAATGGCGGCAAAACTTCTCCACCAGCGGGAGAAGGGGGAACGAGTAGCCAATGGTAAACGAGTAGGCATAGAGAGCACAATACCCAGGAAGGTGAAGATACACTTCGTTCTCACCAGTGGGGATCAATTCTACATGGTTGGGAAGGCCAAACTTGGCTGTGAATTCAGCCAAGTGCATAGACGCCATCGACAATTGAAATTTTCTAGTCATCACGTCTGGCGACCGTTGAAAATCAGATCTACCATCGGGGTTACGAGGGATAATGTCCTCAGCCGAAGGAAGTGCTTCATCCTCAGCAGTGACGACAACGTCCTCCCCATGAGCAGGGAACACAACAACCAAAGGAATGGCGTTGCTTTCTTCATCAACATTAGAAGGAAGATTAGACATGGTTATGAAGTTTATAAGAAGATGAGAATATGAAAGAAAGTTAACGTTCAGAAGGCAAAGAAGACTCAAGAAAAAGAATAGAATTTATGTAGAGCAACGATGGTATGAAAGGAAGTAAAGTTTGAATAATGAGGAAACAAACCCTATTTATAGAGATTAAGGCACCAAACCCGAAGTGGTTCATCATAAGTGGCACCGAACTCGAAACGGTTCATCATAATTGGCACTAGAATAGAAACGGCAGAGCCAATCAAAAGTCACGCGTGAATTGACGCAATATGTCGAAAATCAGCATCATCATGATGCATGACATCATGATGCTTCTTTTCTTGGACCAGATGGTTCCAACAAATCATCTAGGAAATTTTGAAATTTGAATATGCGGTCCACAAAGAGCTGCATCGCCTGTTTGTCACAACCCTCGAGGACGGCCTCAACAAGTAGAGGGACTAACTGTATAGGCTAAAAAATTATCATAATTATATGAGGGCCAAGTCAACATTAAGAGAGCCGTCGAAGGCTGCCACGCTTCATCAATGCGCTTTTAACAAAGGACGAAGGCGAGGTCGAGTTGACTCAGCAAAGGACGAAGGCGAGGTCGACTTGACTCACCAGAGGATAAGGACGAGGACGAACACTCCCTTTAGCAGGGCAGTAACAGCTAGTTTCAGAGATAAGACCTTATAGAGAATATTCTCGGGAATATTCCTCCCATCTGTACTATTAAGGTTTTTGTGGCCTATGTGCCCTTATAAATAGAAATAGAGAGGATTGTAAAGGGGATTGGACACTCATTATAAAAAAAAATATACTGACAATCTCTGAAGATTCTTGCTTTATTATTAACATACAAAATACACCTTTTGTTCATATCTGTGTCTATCATTTCTTCCACGATCCAAGGAGGATCCGAATATTCTAAGGGTTAACATCATCCATCTTTGTCAGAGGGAATATCGAAGAATCTCACCCTTTTTCGGGTGACTCACTTTCATTTATTTACTTAAGTACCATTTATTATTATTTACTGCTATTTAATGTTATCCTCCTTGTTCTTGGGCTATTGAATATCATTTTATTGTTGCTATTTATTGCTACTCGAATAGTACTAGTAACATCTTGCTACAAAATCAGTTAAACAATCTCTTGGATATTAATATTGGCTAAGATTAACTCTATTCTATTAGAAAATCTAATTGTTTAAACCTAGATCTAAATTTTGGGTCAAATAGCCGAATTACCTAATTGGATTTCGAGCTTTGAAATGAAAAAGAAATCCAGCAAGGAGTACTTTCCTCTTTTATTAAATCTTACATGGCTCAAATTTAAATTAATCGAAACTCCAAAATGAGTACCGAACACTCTGGATGGAAAAAAGAAAAAACATGGATTCTTCTTAACTAATAACTTAAATAAGAACGAGAAATATATCAAAAATAATAGCCGTAAAATATATTTTTTTTTGTACATATGTATATTATTACAAAATTATATATATATATATATATTTACACGCGCGCGCACACATATATATATACATATATATATATATATATATATATATATATATATTGGCCGAACGGCCAATTTTATCTTCTACGCAAGAAGAAACTAGAAGCGCGCGATGGTGGCTCAAAATCTTCTTGTTCCCTTTCAGAGGGATAATGTGAAGCCATAACGGCTGAAGTAGAAATGTCAACTGGGCAATTGGGAAGACAAGATAAGTACAAGAAAATATCACAGGAAAATTGAACCAGCTACTCTACAAAAATAAATGCAAAAATTCTTATAGTCAAAATTAGTGGTTTAGACCGGAGTCGTATTTATGGCTTTTGGATCATTATATTTACTCCCTTTTTACCAAAACAGAGATTTACATTTTATTCTCCATCTCGAATTAAATATGTGACTTCAGTTTTTCATTTTTTTTTTTTTAAGTTGGATTTGTCATCTAGACTTAGAAAAAGGATAAACTTTTGACATCTTATTGTACTAAGTTGAAAGTTAGTTATAGAGAAATTAACTTAAATAGTCGCCCGATCAGAAAAATAATCGACAAATATATATATCATACATTATTAGTATATAATATATGTATATTAGCTAGATATTGTAAATATTTTTGGTCAAGCAGCTACATATGTAATATTCCCAAACTTATATATTCTTTCCCAAATGAAATGTTCATCTTTAATTTTGGACCCTTTCTGAAATTAATGTCTAAATATTTTTAAAGAGAATTAATTTTCGATAATTTTGTATCATACAAAAATAATTGGAGATTTGATTTACGCTCTCTTTCTCTCTCTTTTCTTTAATACAAAAATGTTTGCACAAATTTAATTTCAATTAAAAAATACCTAGAATTCTTATATATTTCTCAATGCAACCTTCTATTTTTTTCTTTTAGTTTCCTATCAGATGAAATTCCGTAGCTAAGAAATGATCTTTTTCTAATGAATTATGGAAGAAACTATCGACTTTGTTTATTTTATTGAAGATTAAGTTTTTTCATTTGATTCTCTTATCAAATATATATATATATATATATATATATACCAAAACTCAACTGAACCTGGTAGAAGTAGGTAGTGTCATTTGGTAAACGATGGTTTATCTGCCCTGAAATATATGGCGTATTAGAGAAACAACTGCTTTAACAGTACAATTTCTAGTTTTAGATTTGAGAAGGAGAATTAATCAGGTCGTATGGCTTATTATTCCATTCAAATGTCCTAAAATATGCATGTTGAAATTTCTTAAGTAAAAGCGTGTTGAAGAAAAGTACTCTGTTTTTTTTTTTTTTATATATATAAATATATTGTGGTGTTTGACCACATATGAAATTTAATCAAAAGAAAAATTATAATTTTAAACATGTCATGACATTTTGATAATTTTATTGCTATAAAAACGTGTATCTAATAATATACGGGAAAATTATTTTTCAAATAAAATATGTAACTTATTTGGGAAGAAATTAATAAGAAAAGAATGTTGAAACAAAAACAATATGACCTTTTATTAATTAATTGATTCATTAGTTATAAGCCATAACCTGCTAATTAAATAGGCATCGGACTAAACCCATGATTATTTGGGTTATACTAATATTCTCATACGAAAGTCATATTCATCGGGTTGAAGTCATAAGGCAGTTTTGTCGCTTAAATGTTGACCTTTGGTCGTGAAAAACTTATTAAGAGTATTGTACTACAAAATTGAAACTTTAGGGCCCTCGAGATCAAAACCCCTTGACATTTCCCTGATTATCCAGTTAGATTTTTTGATTAAGAAACAAAGGTTAGGCACCGGGCATGTCACCATTGGCCTGTGAGAAATTGAGAGAGATGAACACTAAAACAAATTAAGAAGCGGGGTTGATAAGAAAAAGAAGATACAAAGTGCTCCATAGAATTTCCCTATAGCAGAAACAGTATGGTCAAGCATTTAAAGACCAATCAAAACTCTGATAAACAACATTAACAGGGCCACCATCACCCATAAGATGTGTCAAAAGACCTGCTTTAGTTGCATCTAGATAACCTGTAATCCACTTTAGAATGTCCTTTTCCTGTCCAAAATCACCACTGTACCTGCAAAAGGAATATGTGGTACATAAGACTTTTGAACTAGTTTGCCAAGCATAATATCAAGTTACAGATGCGAGACTAACATGTAGCATGTCCAAAAGAAAATATATGTATATCGGGAAGTCAAATTACCAAAATTTAAAAGGTCATGTATTTTTCCTTTAATCTTAGGGCTGAAAAGAAAACTATCAAATGTAAAGTGGAATCATGGCCATAAGATAACCATACACACCCTCCCCCCATTTTTATCTGGCCAATTACAGGATTCTGCAGTTAAGAACTTTACCACTTGATAATTCGGTTAAGGTAGACAGTTCTCTTGGCCAAGTCCACTTGCATTCCATCATCCCTCTGGAAATACTCTCTAGCAGCATATCTTAGTTCAGACTCCACACTTTGAGGTGCGAAGAATTTTACTGCTGGACTTGATCTTGTTGCATTGCATAGTCCAAAATGGATTAATGGATTAACTTTCAAAAAAGCCATCTGCAAAAGGAAAATATATTAATACAAAACAAGAAAGTTAATGCTGAATTCAAGGTATAGGTGGAAGTCCTTCATATAATAGGTGTGAGTTCCATTCTTAGTTTCTTACTTTCAGAAAAAAGAAAAACAGAACATATAGTATTGAGCAAAATCCTGAAATTGACTCCATGGTGTCTATCACAACATCATGTGACTGAAGCAACATACATTTTAAATATAAAAAGTATTAAAAAGTTGCAACAGTTCTTACAGCAAACCAAGAAACAGGGGTTACCTCCAGACGCTTGTCTCCGCTAGGGAAGGGTCTCATCAACGAAAAAGGAGCTCTTCGGTTGCTTCTAAGTATGCCATCTTTTAGCCCTGATAGGGAATAGGAATAACCACCTACTATGTACTGGAACTCAGAGAAAAACGCTCTCCTATCAATCATCCCCCCAGGATGACCAACCCTGATCACGGCATGAATGGCCATAGCATTATGCAAGTTCAGAAAGAAGGCTAGCTTCTCATCTGCTGTAAGCTTTAGGATGTTCACCCTGTGGAGATCCTGAGCCAAATTTATATATCTGCATTTATAAGGAAACAGAAAGATTAGATATCATAAAAACTCCACTATCTTATATTAAGGTCTAGGTTTGTGGTTAACAAACAAGAAATTGGACTTTGAAACTTACTAAAGAAAATAGATGGATTTTCTTTTTGGTGGATATATGGAGACGGACTAGCTTTCTGACACTCAAGGGATGAGTTCTCAAATAGTATGCAGACTATTATCCATAGGATGTTGACTATGAATCACATAAAGAGTTGAATTTCAGCATGATGCAAGCTTGACTAACAAGGTTATCTCGAAGATAAAAACTCACTTATGACAACGTTCCTGAAGTAATGACTAAGATATTAGCAGATGGTTCATATCCTCTGACTTTGAACCAGTATGTTTTTTAAAGAATAGGGGTCTGCTGATAACATTCTTCTAATACAAGAGTCATTAAGGAACCATCTTAGGGATGGAGGAGTTGTCGATGTGCACTAATTAAGTACAGTATCAAGAAGGGTGTTATATATTATGAGTTCAAATTTCCCATTTGCAGCATAGGGCCATAGGCTGATTTTTGGATTTCGATTTTATTTGTCACGGAATTTAAGCATCTTTAGTGACTGCCAAGTTCTCTAATAGGTGTACTGGTCCTTTAGCAGGACGCTTTTTTAATAGAAGCAAGGTGGGAAAATATGTAGCTTACTTATGCTGGCAGGTGCAATCAACAGCTACCATTACATACCATACAAACTCCTAGGGCAAGCTTTCAGTCCTCTTAAAGAGGGTGGTGCACTAGCTTGAGAGAATTTTTATATGTTTTTTGTGTCTGGACTAGACATGAAGCAGAACGAATCCAAGGTTTAGTGGGAAGCTATTAGTGGATGGAAGACTTGGGCACGATATTTTCAAGATATGGAATGCTGCAATCCATTTTGAGACATCTTTCGGCCAATGATAGCAAGATAGACATACTGTAGATGAAATGAATCTGCACTATACTTCTAGGACAAAAGATTTCTGGGAGGCTGAATTTCCATCTGATTGCCCATAGTGTAGGAGGAAACAATTTGAAGCTAAGGCACATAGGTGTATCTCTGGTAGAATGGGTGCGACTAGAAATTGTTCTTCTGCCTCTTTCTGGAATGAACCCCTTTCGCATCCTTTGCGACCTGTTTGCTTGAGTTTTACTCACACTGTACTCAGATCTCTTTAGCTATCTGCTGCAGCTAATGTCAGTTGTACTATACTTGGCAGTAAGATATTCCCTATAAGAGCCTGGCTAATTGCAGAAACTGCAGGGTTTCTGTCTGCTCTTTCTCAAGCCAAGTGAGCAAAATGTTCTGCAATTCCATTTTTTGTATAAAGATATTCATATGGAGCATTGAAGTTAACCTGCTTCCAGAATGCGCTAAAGTTGCAAATTGAAATATGGCTGCTGGGATCAGCTTTTCGCTGATATTCTACTAAATTTGGTTAGTTAATTAATATGAGAAATTTTCAGAAGAACGACTAGAAGGTCATCTCCACCTAGGGATATTACAAGTGTCATAAATATGGCCCCTAACTGGAAACAAATGGCAAGATCAAGTGGAGATGCTTCTAAGCTGTTATTTGAGGCACATTATCCTGTAGTGTAATAGTGGATAGTATGTAGTGTGTGTTCTTCATTAATAAGTCATCTATATCTCAATGAATTAAAGCAAATCACTTTCCACATATACGAAGGTATACGAAGGCTTAGAGTGATCTTCCACTCTTCTAAACGTTATTTAGTCGCCCCATATCATTCATTACTGAAGTGACCAGAACCCTTTCTGATCATGTCTTACAACCCAAACTTCTTCTGCGAATACTTTTGAATCTAAACATATCGAACTACAACATAGAAGAGCTTCAGCCCCTACTGTATATTTATTTATAATCATTGATTCATCTAAAAACATTTATCCGCATTATAGCGTGCTTGGCACAGAACTTAAGAGATTCATTGTGGAGATTCGCAATCTTGAGTAGGAAATAGGGAAGACTGCTTTTGGTGCTTCTTCTTAAAGCCTCAATCTTAAGAAATGAACATCAAAAGGGAACTTGTTCCCTTTGAAAATATTGATTAGAAATATGCACTTCTAAAGAAGCACTTTGATTTCCTATAGGGAATGATGTTACAAACAATTCAACTCTTGGTCGAAGTACCGTTTATTTATCACAAAAACCACTTCCTCCTTTAATATAGTTTTCGAAAATCTTTCTTTAGGAACTGCTTAACAGAGTACTATATAGAGAAGCGAAGCAAAGGACTTAAAAGAGACGGGCATTCGAGAAATTCAATGGGAAGGTCAAAAGTCCTTTAGTCAAAATAGTGGACAACAAGAGTAAAAGATGTCCTATGTATTCAACCAAAGGACTATATGAAGAGAAAAAGCATTATTTAGCAACCTAGCTAAAACTTTTTCTATGATTATGAGAAGGAAAGAAAATAACAAGAAACAAATATGCATCATCTCCTACATGTTTGCAGATAGAAAAGAGTAAAACCAAAATGGCAAAATGAGCTGCAGGCTGAAGTTGCTAGGGTAACTCTTATCAAGGAAATCTAAGATGGAGATTATCAAACTGAACCCACAAGTCAATTAACACAAGTCCCTTAACAGTGTCCAAAAAACCAATAAAAAAGCAGTTACCTCCGAAATTCTTCGCTGTTGCTGATGCCTACATAATCAAGACGATGCCGATCATCAGAGGCGTAAGACTCAAGTAAGGCAGACATTATTTTGCCAAGCCTTTGGCCTAGCACAGCAGCATCCTTGGGTTCATTGTCATTTGTGGATCCTCGAAAATTGTAGCTTTTGGGAATGAAAGGCTCGTGTTCAAGGAATCTATAGAAGTGGTTTCCATCTTCAAATTCATTTTCTCTGCGAATAATTAAACAGTAGTGTAAAAAAGTGTCGCCAATAGAATCAAATCTACACTGATGGACACCAGTCCTAAAGTCCTTGTAAAGTTCTTACCCGAAGACGTGGTGAATTAAATGCCTTCTCGACAGTTTCTTCCCAATTTCCACAGCCTAAGTTAGATATCAAATAGTTATTACTCCAAAATATAGGCTCATGCAGTTTCATATCTTAATGACTCTTAAAAATCAATGGCTTTCTGTTAGTTGATAAAGTATTGTAAAGCGCTGGTAGTGTTGCATGCACACTTCTCCATCACTCACGTTATAAGCTTTTAGATTTCATTTGGCATTATGCTTCCTAGTCTCCACATTGCTATACTTAAGCACTATGCTATCAATAAACCTAAAGTAACTTTTATGTTTAAAAAATTTTAATTTGAACCATAAAATTATTGTACCACCTTTTTTTTTTAGCTGGATTAGTGTTGTGCACACAAAGATGCTAAAACTCCTGAATCAGTTCCGCTAACAATCAGAAATCTAGACTAATCCAATTGTCCACCAGAAAGTTAATCTACTAAAGATCATGGAGGGACGATTGAACTTGAAGCAGAAAATAAGTGAGCACAAAGAAATGTCAAAAATATCCATTCATTTTTTTAAAATATTGATAGTACTCAAACTAACTTGCGCACACCTTGATTAAACTACCGAGCTAACAGAAAGTTACTCTACTAAAGATCGTGGAGAGATGATTGAACTTGAAGCAGAAAACAAGTGAGTACAAAGAAATGTCATAAGAAAAATATCCATTGAATTCTTTTTATAATGACAGTATTGTATGGGCGAAGAATATCACGTTATACGTTGACCAAGTCAACATAAAGGGAGCCTTCGGGAACTGCCACATGTCGTTGAAAGGATACAATGACCTGACCTCAAAGGGTCGACGTCACGAAGACAATGTGTCGTCGGCGAGGTCAAGGTGACTCGATAAAAGACGAGGACGAGGATGAACACTCTTTTTCGGAAATCAATAACGGCTAGTTCTAGGATCACTATTCCCTAAAGAATATTCCAGTTGTGCTGTCCAGGGTTTTGTGGCCTATGTACCCTTATAAATAGAAAGATATGTAGTTATAGGGGGGATTGGACATTCATTGTAAAGAACAACATATTGACATTCTCTGAAGATTCTATCTTTATCAGAAGTTCACCTTTTTAGATTTTTATCTATCTTTCCTTTTCTGATCCAAGAAGAATCGGAATATTCAAAGGTTTATCATTGTCAATCATTGTTAGAGGAATTATTGAGGAATCTCACCTTTGTCGGGTGACCTCTATTCACTTATTTACTTGAATGTCATTTATTGTTATTTATTGCTCTCTTTCATATTCTTGAGTCATTTATGACACCATTATTGTCATTATTTATTGCTATCCAACAGCACTTGTGAGACATCTTCCTTAAATACATTCGATTCATCGTTTGGATATTAATATTGATTAAGATTAACCCTTTTTCACTATAAATCTAATTATATAAATCTAGATCTAAATTTTGGGTCATGCAAATATTATGGACTAACTTGCACACATCAACTATACCACCAGTCCACCACACTACCTCCAGGTATTGTTAAATGGGAATACAAGTGTACAGAACAGATTACATGGATCAAACTTTCTAGATTCAGTCTTGCTTCACTGGAGGGGAGCTCCACTATTCAAGAAAGAGAAAGGAAGATGCGCTAATTCGGTTAGAGGACAGCCACACAACCTAAAATTTTCTTTATACCTCTAACAGGATTTGAATTGTAGTCTTCTATGATTCAGTACCTTTCGGCTATACTCTTGGGAGTCAGAAGATTGTACACCACCTCCTCGCCTAGACAAATGAGAAAAAATAACCTAACAATTTTTCACATCTAATAGGACTTGAACTCTAATTTCCTATGAAGTATGATTTATTTATTCTATATTGGTTATTAACCGTTAGGCCACACACTCTTGCTTAACAAAAATATTTTAACGGAAGTTTTCTGGCAACCGAGAGTGTCCATTCATGTAAGCTGTTCAGAACTAAAAAGTTATAAAGTATAGTATTACGTACATGATTTCGAAACTTAAAAACTCTTTTTGGTTTATGAAAACTATCCTATGGAAACAAGGAAGGAAAATTAAAAGGAACGGAAAATTTGTCACCTTTTCTCGGAAAAAGAGGAAAGAAAAGGAAAGGACGAACAACATTATCTCCTCGGACACCCCCCCCCCCCCCCC
>MCJB01007458.1:81731-92322 GCA_002018475.1 Nicotiana obtusifolia
TCAATAAATTGTTAGACAAGCCCAGTATAAAGAATCTTCTTCTAGTCCGAGTATACATGTGGAAAAATAGATGAGGTAGGACAGAGAAATCAAAGAAGGTAAGTTACCTTCTCAAAAAAAAAAAAAAAAAACAATGAAGTGCAACCGTCTTTCAGCTGCCACTGTCGTTATTATTTAAGTTGCGCCCAAGCTTAAATCGTAAATGGAGCAAAAAATTTATCGTCTACGTAAAATTCTTACTCTACATGTCATGGGCAAATTAGAATTGGAATTATCACATTTTAATGTTAAATAGAATTTGATTTAATTAATTCCTTTTCAAAATAAAATCTAAACATTCAGACACTACCAGTTCATTTTCTTCATATAAAATGGTGAAAGAGTAAAATTTGAAACAGTAATCAAAGTTTAATCAAATCGAGAAACAAAATGTACCACATAACAGGTTATGGAATATTAGTAGAAAATTAAGACAAATTCAAAAGTAAAAGTAAAATAGAAAATGAAAATGGTTTGAAAGGAGCGTACCTTCTTTCTGCCGCAGTCCAAGTGGTGGATCAGAACCTCCACAAGCTCGCCACCGGAGAAGCAGTTCTTTACTATTTTCAACCTCATGATTCTGTCCTGTATTGGAAGCCTTTGCCTCAATACTTTCACTATCTCTAGCATCTCGTCATTCCGCTCCTCTTCCTCATGATCGTCGAACCCGTAAACCGGTGGCGCCGGTGCATCCTCCGGGCATTTTCCGGCCAACATATCCTCCAATTTCTTCTCCAACATCCCGCTATTGCGAAGTGAGTTCAACGCCACCAACCCACCTAACAACTTCTCGTTCAGAAATATTTGCGGCACCGTTGCACTTCCGGTCCTTTCGATTAATTCCTTTTCTCTCTCACGATACACGTCGACGTTAATTTCCACGTAGTTGAGATTTTCCTTGCGCAGAAACGACCTTACGGCGGTGCAGTCCCTGCAATTGGATCTTGAGAAGAAACTCACTCTTCCTAACAGCTTCGTCTTCCCTTGTTGTTGTTCTGCCGGAGGTTTTAAGTTCACGATCACTTTTAGTCCGGAAAGATTGAACTCCGTCACGTGCGATTCCGATTTCGGTACTTTCTCGTCGTCGATGGATTCCCTCATCGACGACAGCCTCTTCGTGATGGCCGACGATAAGCTGTTGCTCTTCTCACGGAAGAATTTGCCGATCGCCGGCATGTCGAAGTTCTCCGGCATGGACTTAGAACGATTCAATTCACGTGGAGAGACGATAACCGCTATTCCTGGTGGTGCCTCCGGCTGCGGCAGCAAGTTATGTGGCTGGATTACCCCTAATACGTTGCCGTTTTCTTTAACTGAATCGTTTTCGTCGTAAGAGACAGCTGAATTTATATCTTGCGGTCCTCCGTGTTTAATGGAATTCAAAATATTTTCTGTTAGAGCATTTGAAATCGATGTCACATGACCTTTCGAAACGTCTATTGAAACAGAATCATTGGACTTTCCATTTTCGTCGGAAATAATAGCTTCTTCTGCTGGTGTGTAATCCTCATCCCCCGGGGTAGCGCCATCGTTTTGTGTTTGGGTAGGATCAAGGTTTTTGATATGCTGCGTAGCGTCCTCTATTTTGGATAGATTCATATCCATTTTCTCCATTAAAGGAATGGGTTAATGGAAAGTTTTAGGAAGTGATAAAAGAGAGAGGGGAATTAAGAGGTTTTGAGATGGCAATGAAAACGTGAAGAGGTGGAGAGAGCGGAGAAAGCTGGGGCAGTTAAGTTGAGAGGAGCCAAGGAGGGATTACTATCTATAGACCAAGTGAAGTTTACTAGGACAATTTAAGACTAATAGGGTGGTTTACTCGGAAGAAGTCAAATAAGATTAATTACCATCAACGGGTGGTGGGATAGATGATCCGTCAGCCTTTAGTTAATGATATCAATACAAAACATAAGAGTATTTAAGTCATACGTAAATTCATATTAGTTAAGCTAATGGGTTTCAGACCAAAAAATTAACAAGTCAAGAAGAAGAATACTTCCTCCACTTTATATCATATAAGCATATTTGGTTGGACACGAAATTTAAAAAATTATTTTAAAACTTATGGTTATAAACGTTCATGATATTCATATGGCTATAAATTAAATCACTACTATTCAAATGAAATGTCCCTTTGGAAACATCCGATAAAAAAAAGAATAAAATAAAATAATATTACATAAAATATAACATATTAATAAAATGAACATTGAGACCAACTCAACCCGAAATTAGCTCAAAAGGTAATGATTGCACAAGATCATTTAAGAAAACAAATTGTCTCTCACCCAACCGATGTGAGACTACTAGCAACTCCTTCCCCGCAAGCCTAGGCCTGACAACTAGAGAATGGACAAGACAATATGGGATCAAACAACGGGTGAAATGAAAATTGATGAGTACTCTAACTCTAATACCATAATTAAAAAAATGAATATTAGACTAAACTCAACCAAAAACCAACTAAAAAGGTGAGAATTGTCCAAAACATATCACAAGGCAAATTGTGTCCACATGCTACTAACATAACAAAGGAGAAACAAGAAAATAGTCTCACATACAATTAAAAAAAGAGGGAAAGGTATGCAAAGGGGGTCTTCTGACATATTTATTTATATCATATAGTATTCAAAGTGGGAATTGAAAGAATAAAATGCCCACATAAAACTGAATGTTAATTTTTCCCCTCAATCAAAAAATAATCCAATAATATTTTCGCACAAAGATGTAAAGGTACATTCAAATAAAGATAACAATAAGTATTAAATTAGAAAAAGAATTTCTCTTTGTTAATAGAATATTGATGTATTGTTTTAACGTATCCAATATAAATTATAGACTAGATTCATTTACAGAATTAAAAGTCTATTTGAATAGTCATACTCTTCATTGCTATTTATGACACATTAAAATTATAAGTATCTCAAAACGTGAAAGGTCAGAAATAGATAATTAATGGGGTTATAAGGTGTATATCATATTTCATCATTGTGACAAATTCTTATTTGCGGGCTTCCTTCAGTTTTCATTGTTATTGTTGCACAATTCAGACAAAGAAAAACATCTATCATTTGAACGAACTCTTGAACCAAAGTAATTTACTATAGAAGAGAGAAGTCGGTGATATATATGAAAGCTCAAAATTTCTTACTTCATAGAGATAAAGTAGTGAATGAATTATTCCATTTAAATGTGGAACATTTTTTTTTAAAAAAAAAATTGAATTATATTTTTCTTTTTTATAGCTAAATTTGTTGAATTTCAATTCTATCATTGTAAATATTTGTTATTAGTTGTTTCCTAAGAACCTAAATTTGTTACAACTATATGCTTGGACTTTGGATAACAAAGATTGAAGAAGTAGCCAAGTTCTCCTTTCCTGTCTATCGATCATTAGCGTTGAGCAACAGTCCACCGTGAGCAGGTAATAACATATAAACCTTTTGAGCTCTTTTTCTTTCTTTTCCTCATTCGGTCTAGTAAGAGTCCTTAGCCTTGGTTTCCATATCTTTCTTTTTTGTCATTTTATCCGTTCCCGTTTTCCTCTAGGGAATGTCAGTCCTTTTTGTAGAAAATGAAAAAACAGAAGAGAAGAAAGGGGAAGAAAAAAATATTGATTCATTTATCTTTTTTGAAGTATCTAAAAAATACTTATATTCTATGAAACAGTCGGTTAAAGTTTTTAAACAAGGAATGGTTGCCATAAAAGATTTTAAAATGGAAGTATAATTCAAAAACATGGGCGGAGCTACCATTTTAGTTATGGGTTCGGACGAATCCAGTAACTTTTGTTTAGACCATGTATTTGCATAAGAAAATTTATACAAACCCAGTAACGAAAATGAATTATGGGTTCAATGGCATTCAGAACTCATAAACTTTAAATCTTGATTCCGCCTCTGTATCCAAAAGACAATCACCAAGTAGGTGCTAGCGTGATAAAAGAAAGAGTATTCGTATTTTGCATTACCATATGAATGTTTAGATTGATTTTTAGGTAATACTAATGTGGGATAAAATATATTCATATTTAATGATCAGATGAGAAAGTGATACGTGGAGCCGAAGACAGAAGACAATTGAACCCAAAGGCAATGATCTCATTTGTCATCAGAGAGAATGATACTCATAAAGACAACATAAATGTCTGACATCCGGTAGCATTCAATAAAGAATATTCTACAGCATTAAGTGCATGATCTGTTACAGAAAATATGACATTCATTGCTCACCATTACACATTCTTCAATGGCCCTCATAATTGTCATTTAAGAGGAGTTTGATCCTAGGACCTTGTTCCCTAGCTGCAACTATAAATAGTGAGTTCTATCACCATTGTATGGGGACGAATTTTCTGATAAGCATTCACTATATTCTATCAAAAGCTCAATAACATTTTACTTGCTTATTTATATTGTTCAGACTGCTTCCGGAAGCTCTGTGCCTGGGACTAAGATATTTGTTGCTTTATTTTAATTTCAAGGCTAATTCTTACTTTTTGGCGTTCACCGTGGGGCATAGACAGACGTGTAATTGAATTGATCACTGCATCTATTACTAACTTGTTTGATTCTTTGTTCTTAGAAAAAATAATTAAAAATGGCAGATAATGGGGTCAACAACACACACAACGTTGAGGCTCAAGGGGGTCAGCCTCAGCACGAAGATTCCATCAGTGATACCCGCAACGAGGGGAACGAGGCCACTCCGGTTCACGGCGGGCAATATCCATGACACATTTGAGAGGAAACCCCTGACGATGCTGAAGATGAGCACGTCGTGGAAATAGTTAGGATCTTGAGGGAACAACAAAGGGCCATTATGGGCCACCTCTCGTAGCAGGATCAGGTCATGACGGAATTAAAGTAGGCATTGTCGGGTGCTTCTAACAATGTGAATGGACAAGGTGCAGTTCCTCCCGGTGCTCTCGTAAATTAAACAAAGCAGAGGGTTAATAACAACACCCAAAGGGGAAAAGTCGGCTTCGACAGGGCCGGGGGGAACGGTGGCGGATCTGATAACAACAACGAGAATGATTCCTTCAAAGCTAAACTCATGCAGTTCATGAGGGAGATAAACGCTCGAATGGATCAAATTCCGAGCGCACCACCAGTGCTGAAAGGGTCGGATTCAATGAAGTACACACAATTGTCGTTCAAACTGAGCGTGGCACCAAAGTTGATCCCGAAGCGCTTCAAAATGCCAGACGTGCCAAAGTATGATGGGACTTTAGATTCTGAGGAGCACATCACTACCTATACTACGACGGTAAAGGGGAACGATTTATCTCCCCACGAGATTGAGTCAATTTTGCTGAAGAAATTCAGGGAGACCCTTACGAAGGGAGCCTTGACATGGTATTCGCTCTTGCCCGAGCACTCCATAGACTCCTTTGAGATGCTCGCACACTCTTTCATCAAGGCCCATGCCGAGGCCAGAAAGGTACAAGCCCGAAAGGCCGGCATATTTAGGATTGCACAAGGAGAGTCCGAGTTGTTGCGGGAATTTGTGACCAGATTCCAGAAGGAAAGGATGTTACTACCAGCCGTACCGGACGAATAGAAGCTGAAGCATTTACCAAAGGTTTGAATCCGAGAAGTTCCGACGCTTCCCGGAAGATGAAAGAAAGTTTGCTCGAGTTCCAGGCGACAACATGGGTAGATATTCACTACTGGTACGAATCAAAGATAAGAATCGAAGATGATCAGCTCGGTTTCCCGGCATTAACCAAGGGCCGATATTGGGAGAAGAATAAAGAGAAGTCAAGAGATGATTTCTACTCAGATCGACGGCCTTCAAGGGGTCGATTTTTACCCTATGAACGGGACGAAGAACGTGGCAGAGGTTTTCGGTCGGCGGATAGATTCGCCACGATAGGAGAGCTGATCGTGACCAGAGCAATAGGTCATTGCAGGACAAGGAGACATCGGTCTCTCGAGATTCTTCCTATCCCAAACATTCCGAGTACAACTTTAACGTCAGCGTAGTGGAGATGGTGTCGTCTATGAGGAATATCAAAGAAGCATGGTTCCCAAAGCCAATGAGATCCGATCCTAGTCAAAGGGATCCTAATTTGCGGTGCGAATACCACGGGACAAACGGTCATCGGACTGGGGACTGCCGGCATTTGCGCGAAGAGGTGGCGACATTGCTGAAAAACGGCCATCTTAGGGAATTTTTAAGTGACCGAGCTAAAAACAACTACGATCACAATCGTGATAATGTAGAACCCTCGAAAGCAGGAGAAGATCCCCCGCGCCTGATGATCAACATGATTTTCGGGGGGAATGAGATTAACGGGATTACGTTCTCGACAGCAAAAAAGACGAAGGTGTTAGTGACCCACAACAAGAGAGTCCAGGAAGTCAGTGAAGACGACATTACTTTCATGGAAGAAGACGCAGATGGATTGCTGCTACCACACAATGATGCGTTGGTAATTTCCTTGAATGTCTTAGATTTTAAAATTAAACGTGTTTTGGTGAACCTAGGAAGTTCGGCCAATATCATACAATGGAGGGTGTTGGAACAAGCCAAGCTCACCGGAAGCATCATTCCGTTCACAAAACTCCTCGGGTTCAACCTAGCAAGTATGACAACCCGAGGAGAGATCCTGCTGCCCACAAATGCCGAAAGGGTGATGAAGACGACCCTTTTTGAGGTGATGGACGGTGATATGGACTACAATATCATCCTGGGGAGACCATGGTTACACGAGATGAAGCTGCCATCAACATATCATCAGTTGCTCAAGTTCCTAGCTCCTGAGGGAGTTAAACAAATAAGAGGTGACCAACGAGCAGCAAGGGAGATGAATGCGATATTAGTTTTCAGTAGCAAAGGAAAGGAGAATGCGGCAAAGCAATTACATGAACTGGTGCCTGATCCCGATCTGAGCAAAGTCAACAGGGGGAAGAATCGTCGGAATCCTATCAGGTGCCAAGGTATTTCCAGGTACCAGAAGAAACGGACGCAACAAAGTCCACAGCGGAAAAACTTGAACAAGTCGTATTGTTCGAAAAGTCCCTGGAGAGGAAGTTCCACTTGGGGACAGGACTGCATCCCGAACTTAGGTCTGGATTTATTGAATTTCTTAAATTTACTGTCGATTGTTTTGCATGATCGCATGCGGATATAACAGGTATCCCCCCGAAAGTGGTTGTGCATAAGTTAAGCCTGGATCCTAACATCCCTCCGATAAGACAGAACAATCATCCTATTACCGAGGTCAGGAATAAATTCATCAAGGAAGAGTTAACTAGGTTGCTTGATATTGGTTCTATCCGCGAGATAAAGTATCCTGACTGGCTAGTTAACGTAGTACTAGTTCGGAAGAATAATAATAAATTTTACATGTGCATAGATTATAAGGACTTATAAGGCGTGCCCAAAAGGCTCGTTCCCATTACCAAACATTGATCAAATGATTGATGCAACGGCTGGGCACAAGTTAATGAGCTTCCTCAATGCTTACTCTAGGTACAACCATATCAAATGAACCCGGAGGATTAGGAAAAAAATTCGTTTATCACGAACCACGACACATATTATTACAATGTGAAGCCCTTCGGGCTAAAGAACACCCGAGCAACTTATCAACGGATCGTGAACAAAATATTTGAAAAGCAAATAGGGAAAACCATGGAAGTTTATGTAGATAATATGCTTGTTAAGTCTTTGACCGCAGTTGATCATCTTAAACACTTGCAAGAAACTTTTGACATCTTATGGAAACATAACGTGAAGCTTAACCCTGAGAAGTGTGTATTCGGGGAGGTTCCTAGGTTTCCTGGTGTCACAAAGGGGGATCGAGGTTAACCCTGATAAACTCAAAGCCATTGAAAACATCCCGGACCAACTATCGAGCGTAAAATAGGTTCAAAGGCTAATAGGGAGACTGGCTGCATTGAGAAGATTCATTTCCCGGTCTTCAGAGAAATGCCATCATTTCTTCTTTCTATCAAAACCAGAGGAAGGCGAACAACTGTTGATCTACGTAGTGCTCTTAGAGGTAGCGGCAAGCGCCATTTTAGTCAGTGAGGACGAAGGTATGCAATCTCCTATTTATAAAGTTAGTAAAATTCTAACAGGAGCAGAAACTCGTTACCCACATTTAGAAAAATTGGCGCTAGCACTCGAAGTCTCCGCTCGAAAGCTTACTCCTTGTTTCCAATGTCCCCCGATAGCTTTTGACCACTTTCCCCTTGCGGAACATTCTTCATAAACCTGAATTTTCGAATAGGCTGGCCAAGTGGACCGTCAAAATTAGTGAATTTGACATAAAATATAAGCCTAGGATTGCGATTAAATCACAAGTCTTGGCCGTGACTTCATGGCCAATTTTAGTCCGGGATTGTTACCTTTGGCTACCAAAGAAGCACTGATGGTGTCAGAATCGACATCAAGAGTTTGGACCCTATTCACGGACGGAGCTTCCAATGTGAAAGGGTCCGGGCTCGGCATAGTATTAACCACGCCTTCGGGAGAAATCCTAAGGTAGGCCATAAGAACTGTTCCTCTAACTAATAATAAAGTAGAGTACGAAGCTTTGATTGCAGGACTTGAATTGGCCCGGGGACTGCACTCCAAGGTCATAAAAATCAAATGCGACTCCCAGTTGGTGGTAAATCAGGTCTACGGGATCTTCGAAGCCAAAGAGGAAACCATACAACAATATGTAATGAAGGTTCAGGCCCTGCTCGCTCGGTTCGAGGAGTGGTCAATTATGCATATCCTGAGGGAAGAGAATGCAGAAATAGATGCACTTGCTAACCTTGGCTCATCTACGGAAATGAAAGGATCGGACTCCGGAACAGTCGTACAGCTTATGCACTCGGTACTGGACGCAGATAGCTATTACGAGGTAAACACAACTAATTTGGTCTGGGACTGGAGAAACGAGATTATTGACTATCTCAAGCATGAGAAATTACCTGAAGGTCCTAAGGCACTAAAGCAGCTCGATACAGCTTCAAGGGGGGTCAATTGCACAAAAGATCTTCCCAATGCCCGCTGGCCCGATGTTTGGGAGCCTTCGAAGACAATATGTTATGCGAGAAGTCCACAAAGGAATCTGTGGAAATCACTCAGGCGCAGATTCCTTAGTATTAAAACTAATTAGGGCAGGATACTATTGGCCCTGGATGGAACAAGATGCCAACGCTTATGTTCAAAAATGTGATAAATGTCAGCGTTACACACCGTTGGTACATCAACCGGCAGAGCCATTGCACTCAGTTTTGTCACCATGCCCGTTCATGAAATGGGGAATGGATATCCTCGGACCACTGCCATCGACTCCCGGTAAGGTAAGATTTCTTTTGATTTTAATTGATTATTTTTCTAAGTGGGTTGAAACATGTCCTTATCAGAAGATCGGCGAACATGAGGTGGTAGATTTCTTGTGGGAGAACATAATTTGCAGATTTGGGATACCAAAAGAGATAGCCTACGACAATTGGCCGCAAGTTATAGGTGCAAAGGTCACAAAGTTCCTTGAAAACTTGAACATCAAAAGGATCACATCATTACCCTATCATCCGAGTGCAAACGGTCAAGAAGAATAAAAAAACTAAGTAATTATACAAAATCTCAAAAAGAGATTGGAAGCAGCTAAAGGTAAATGGACCAAAGAGCTTCCAGGTGTACTGTGGGCATACCGAACAACGATCGAATCGAGCACGGGAAAGACTCCTTTCTCTCTCGTGTACGGAGCAGAAGTCCTGATCCCGGTGGAAGTAGGGGAGCCTACCCTGAGATATTTTCGAGCAAACGAAGAAGCAAACAATGAAGCAATGTTAGTCAATTTGGAATTTCTCGATGAACGCATGAACTTGGCATATAAGGATGGCAGCCCACTAGCAGAGAACAGAGAGATATTACAATCGAAGAGTCAACCTCCGTTATTTCAAAGTAGGAGACTTGGTTTTAAGAAAAGTAACTCAGAACACCCGGGAGCTCAGCACAGGGAAACTAGGTCCAACATGGGAAGGACCCTACCAGGCTTCAGTTGTCACTAGGAAAGGTTCATACGAGTTAGAAAATCAAGACGGAGAAAAGTTTCGAAGTAACTGGAATGTGGCATATCTCAAGAGATATTATTGCTAATAAACATCACCTGTACTGAAAGTATGTGCTGCACTCTTTTTCCCTTCATCCAGTTTTTGTCCCAATTGGGTTTTTCTAGCAATAATTTTAACAAGGCAGCAAAGGAAAGCATACTATAAAGGAAGCTTCAGCAATAAGACCTTTAAATAACAAGGCACACATGCAAGAACCACTACGAAGCGGTTAGATAGTCTTTTGCTCGATGGCAAAGTTCCTATTGGGAAGTTAAATTTGTTGTCGAAAAGAGATTACTCGACCATTCACAAGTGCAAGCCACTAGGGGATTGTTAGATTATCTTTGGATTGATAGCATAAATTCCTAGTGGAATTGAAGTTTGTTATCGAACTTAGATTATCTAGCAATTCACTAGTGGAAATCCTCGAAGGTGTAAAACTTCCAGTGTTCAAATTCGCATTCTCCGCATTCGAACACTGGGGGGGGGGG
>MCJB01007458.1:92342-119724 GCA_002018475.1 Nicotiana obtusifolia
GGGGGGGGGGGGGATGATATGAGAATACGACAACAACGACTGCCACTTCAGTCAGTATACAAAAACCGGAAAACATAGTTGTATCATCGAAACCGGGGACTGCGTGGCTAGCCCCATAGAAATAAGTTGTACAAGTTAGCCACAAGTAATGGCAATGACAATTTCTTTTTAGCACAACGAATGCTTATGTAATTTTGAAAATAGAAGGAATAAATAAAAGTCCTTTATTTCTATCTTGTTTCTTCTCTAAACGATGAATTGATTTTATAATTTGAAAGTTAAACAAGTACTTCAAATGTTAGTGACGTAATGAACAGGAGACGTCCTCTTCAAGAGCACCGTAAACATAAGAGTGCCCTCTCTTATGAAAACCCTCACGTTAAATGGTTGATTTTGGAAGAACTTATGCCCGAAATTGAAATGCTTCTGTGGGAATATACACCCGAAACCTTGCACAATTAGATGCAAAAACTTATACAAACACTTAAATGAAAAAATATGCAAAGAGCAAACTTGTGCAAATACTTAAACAAAAGTACGTAGAAAGAAAAACTTATACGACACTTGAAAAAAAAGTGTTTCTATTCACAATAAGTGTGCCGAATGGAACAAATACAAAGATATGAGAAAGATAAAAAGACAAAACTAAGCTACCGCATCTCCAAAACCGGAGGAAGAGAAGCATCGGTGCCCCCAAGGGAAGTAGGAGGATCCGCCGCCGGCTCAACATCTTGGCCCTTATTATTTGGGCCTCCAACATCATCACCTTCTGGTTCTTCTTCATTTGCTGAGAACTCAAAACCGGGACCAGAAGAATTAGTAGCATCAGGCTGGGCAGGAAGCCCCCATTTTGTAGCTAACTCCACCTCATGGGCCTTAGCGATTTCGGCATCAAAGTCAGTGACACCCGCTTTGGCCTCTTCCAAGGTTTTTCTCCTCGTGATGTACATAGCATATGTTTTCTTGACAATGAGGAAAGCCGCTTGGCGCTGAAGTTCCTCTTTAAGTCGGTCAACCTCAGCAGAAAGGTTATCTCGCACAGATCTAACGGACTAGAGGCTGACATCAAGGTCACAAACAGTAGAGTTGAAGTTCTATTGTCCTCAATGGTCCTTTTATGCTTCTTCTCCAATTGAGCATACTTTGCCTCGGCAGCAGTAACTTCTTAAACCTTGGAGTTTAAGGCCACCTCCAAATTATTCAATCTTTCAGCGGAGACAGCCTCACAATCGGATGCAGCAAGAACGACATTATGGACTTCAACCCATTTGGCCCTAGTTTCTTCAAATTGAGCCTTCAACTGGGCGATCTTTTGGCTAAGGGTCACTACTTCTTGCTCGCTTTGCTGCAACCGAGCCTCCAACTCAGCGGCCTTAGTAGCTCGAGCTTCTAGTTCTGATAGGCGAACAGCAATTCGGTCCGGCTCGGCCAAAAGTTGATCCCGCTCAGAAGTAAGTTCCTCTTTATCACGAATCAGCCTTTGGAGGCCTCAGAAGCAAGGAAGTTGTCCTGCAAAATAAGGATGTAAATTCAAAACCCTACCATAACACAGATAGATGAAACAACATAAAAAACAAAGACTATACCGCTGATGTGTTGTGCATGGCATTGTTCAACAAACACTCTCCCGAGAGAGCTTGTATCTATTCCCTATCTTTTTCTGAAGCCAAAGGCTTCAGGTAGTTTGCAAGTTCCATCGGCGGGGACAACAGATGGCACCCAGTAGAAACCGAGAGAGTAACGTTGCTCCTCCTATGAGGATCTTCTGAGGGGGAAGCATAATTTTGCCCCAGGTTCCCATGAACTAGCGACTGTGTGAGAGGGACGTCATTCTCTCGGGCAACTGCAGCCGGTGGAGATGAAGCAGCAGTTGCTGGTTGAAAAAACTGAGTTGGTGAAGAAGGAGATGAAGCTGATGGCATTGAAGGATGAGAAGTGGCTGCGGCAAGCACAGTGCTAGTTGTTGGTTGCTCATCAACCGAAGACAGCAGAGACCCCGTATTCAACCCCACGGTACCAGGCATGGCGACTAGGATTCGAAAATGGGAGTTGGCATTTCCACCATATCATACTCCCCCCAGAGTGCCGAGGTATCGTCCTCGGTTGGTGTAACTAACTCAATAGATTGAGCATTATGTTGAACTAAGGAAGGTCGCCGTCTTCTATGTAGAGAAGCCCCATTTTCGCGGGCTTCTCCTTCATCATCAATCACCATGGTGTCTATGGCCGGCTCGGGCGCAGGGCTCATCACCATAACTTCCGGAGACGAGTCGGGTGCGACACTCTTTGCCTTCTTATTTTTTCCCTCCGACACGAAAGAACGTTTTCTTTTTGGTTGCTTGTTCTCCGGCCGGGGACTCCAGGAAGAAGCACTTGCACCAAAAGCAGGCTCAGAGTCACCTGTTCGTGTAAAAGCCTCCTGCAGCAGCCTCGGTACATCAGCAGGATTAGCCAAAATGTCCTCCTCAGGAACGACAACTGAGCCCTAGGGTAGACCTGAATTCAACAGGAGAGAAAGGTTAATCAACTTCCTTATATGAAAATAAAAATAAGATGAGTTCAATTTACCATATTTTTGTCCTTCCACCCGTATTTAAGGGTCAGTTCTTTCCACGTGCGGGTCTCGGGCGTAGTAACGTCCAAAATTTTCCGAACCAACTGGTCCAAACCTTACCCACCGAGTTGCTGAAATAAGCAAAAGAAGAAGGGCCAATAATGATATGGGACGATCTTTAATGGAAGAAAAGACAAATGGTGAACTTACGAGTGCGGTTCCATAATTCCGGAAAGGATGGTCGTGGTCAGAATGATGTCACTCGTGACAACTGCAATGAACCATTCCATCCACCCACGGTCGTTGTCATCATCCATGCTGGATAGCAGAGCATGATGGCTATGCTTACTGAAATTTTATCATTCCCCCGCGAAAAATCTTGGGGGAATAAAGATTCATTAATCGAGCTAGGGTTAGCTCCTCTCTCGTCTCCTGGCACAGACGCCAAAGACAAGCGACTATCCTCCACACAGAAGGAGTTACTTGTGCCAGGCATACCTGGTAGTGGATGCAGAACTCCATGATGATAGAGTCGAGCTCTTCACTCAAAGAAAAAGGTCCTAAACTGAAGGGTTACGTATAAAAATACATAAAACCCTTCTTGCGTAAGGTTATCCGCTCCGCCATATCAGGAGCTGTAATATCTAAATCTTGGCAATAGAAGTCTTCCTTCACAGCAGGAATACTAGAAGGACGGATGGAAGAAGGGTATACGCTAACGACCCACGTACGAGGGTGAGCGCAAGGATATTAAGTCCTTAGTTGTGACAGGACTCTTTGGGATGATGGTGCTCACCGTAGGAGGAGCAATGTCATTATCTTTACCTCTATTCTTTGAAGAACTAGGGTTTTTAGAAGAAGAAGTCATTTTTATCAGAAAGGAAGGGAGAGTTTCTTTGAAGAAGAAGGCGAAAGAAAAGATGAAGACAAAGTGCGAGTTTAATAAAGAGAGTTTACAGAATTAGGAAGTATAAATGAAGAAGTTTGATGTGTATAAGTAAAGAAATAGGGGGCTAATATCGTGGCCATAATTACCTCGATAACCGGCAAAAGTGACGCTAAATCGTAGGATGACACGTGTTCGGAGCATTAAATGCGGAGAGACGTGCGTCTAATCAACCGTCAAAATTTTTTCAGAGGGGGTCAGAGAATTTTTCACAAAGAAAGGTATCTCTACCAACTTCCCGGTGACACAAAGTTATGCCACCGGAAAGCAGGGGGACTATCTGTATGGGGTAAAATATGTTCATATTTAATAATCGCATGAGAAAACGACGCATGGAGTCGAAGACAAAAGACAATCGAACCCGAAGGCAATGATCTCTTTTGTCATCGGAGAGAATGATATTCATAAAACAAAAGAAATGTATGTCATCTAGTAGCATTCAATGAAGAATATTCTACAACATTAAATGCATGATCCGTTACAGAGAATATGTCATTCATTGCTTACCGTTACACATTCTTTAATGGCCCTCATAATTGTCATTTAAGAGGGGCTTGATCCTAGGACCTTGTTTCGTAGGTGCAACTATAAATAGTGAGCTCTATCATCATTGTACGGGGCGAATTTTCTGAGAAGCATACATTATATTCTATCAAAAGCTCAATAAAATTTTATTTACTTATTTATATTATTCTTACTGCTTCTGGAAGCTCTGTGCCCGGGACTAAGATATTTGTCGCTTTATTTTAATTTCAAGGCTAAGTCTTACTTTTTTGTATAATTCATCTATTATTTTAGGATCAAATTAGTTCACTTGTATATAAACCACGTATAAATTCAACTGTACCGTTTTACGGGTAAACAATACTAAAATCTTATAATTCATTTTAATAAATGATATTCTTTTCTAAGAATGAATTTTAATTTTCCATGTAATTTATCTATCAAAATTTTAATAATGGCGGATGGATGTTATACTTGCAGTTCCATGCATGAATTAGAAAAATTACGTTATAACAATTTCATATTTCAATTTTGTAAATATTATTGAGTATTTTGTTTCGCCATGGTATGATACTGAAAGAAAGCGAAATATTGGTTTTTTGGTATGAAGCTACCTTTCTCTAACATCATAAATGGATTGGCATCTTCACTATAACAGTTCTTTTGGGTGTAAAGTTCTATCTATTTGTCTTTCCACTAATTTCTGGTGAGCAGTGAGCTTAAGTTTGGCACCAAAGGATATGAGACCCTGCACTATGGACATAGAGATTGAAATCATATTTCATGTATCGATTTTCTTTTCGTTGTTCTTCTCAGTAATTGTTGTCGTCTCAATTTTTGAATTATTCGTTGTATCTTCTATATTCAAACGTGGGAACAAGTTGTTGATCCGTACAAATTAAATGATAAGGATCTAGACAAGTAATTGGATAAATTAAGGTTACTTAGGTGATCTTGGTTGACGCTTGACATGCCAATATGCATTTAGTAGGTACACAGTTACTTACTTATTCATTATTCCATTAATATTTACCACCCACCGGATAATTTTGTGGAATAATATTTTCTTCTTTGTGCACTTAGTTAAACAGGATCAATATTATCATTTTTAAAAATTTGCAATCTTTTTATTTTTATGAGGCTTTTTGTCAGCTCATATAACAAGTACATATTTGTAGCTGTGGACTATGTGTCAAAATGGGTGGAAGCTATGGCACTCCCTACAAATGATGCAAAGGGAGTCATTGGTTTTTTGAGAAAGAATATATTCACCCGATTTAGCACTCCAAGGACAATAATCAGTGATGGAGCAAATCAATGTTCGGCAGCGGAAAATCATCTTTGGGCAGCAGCAACTATTGGGATCCAATTTCGAGATCAATTCGACAACAGCTCTTACTGTAACAGAACTAGGACCGCTTGGGTTCCAGTCCCTTGGACAGACCGTCCAGAGTCCAGAAAGTTGGTTCCTGGACAAGGTCCTATCCTAGTGAGATGCTAGCATTGAATGAAGGTGATTCGCCAGTATTTGGATTAAAGAACCTTCTATAGGCACTCACTTCTGCAACCGAACTTTCGCAAAGTTGTTAGAAAAATATGGTGTTAGCCATAGCGTTGCCACCCCATATCATCCACAAACAAGCGGGGAAGTGGAAGTGTCAAATAGATAAATAAAGAGTGTGTTGACAAAGACCGTGAATGCTACACGAACAGATTGGGCAAGAAAGTTAGATGATGCAATATGGGCCTATCGTACCGCTTTTAAAACCCTAATTGGCATGTCTCCATATAAACTGGTATTTGGGAAAGTGTGTAACTTACCCATGGAGTTGGAGCATAGAGCTTTGTGGGCATTAAGGTAGCTGAATCTCGATATTAAAATAGCGGGTACACGTAGAATCACAGAGTTGCACGAGCTTGATGAGTTCCGCTACCATGCTTTTGAGAGTACAAGGCTATATAAGGAGAAAATGAAGATGATGCATGACAAAAATATTCTTGAGCAAAAACTTAAACCTAGAGATGTGGTAACTATACAATTCGAGATTGAAGTTGTTTCCGGGCAAGTTGAAGTCAAGATCGCCATGACCATTTCGTATGGTAGAGATGCATCCCGCCGGAGTCGTAGAATTGCATCAGAAGATGGCTCCCGCAAGTTCAAAATTAACGAACAAAGGCTAAAACATTATCAAGACATGGTTGAGGAAGATAAAGTGATCTCAACCATACACTTGAAGGATCCTTGATAAGTGATAGCCGAGTTGTGCCGCGACGTTAAATCAGGCGCTTCGTGGGAGGCAACGTCGGGGACAGCAAAGTGTGACTTGCTTCTTGAGACCGGAACGGGGCATAGCTGAATCAAGTAAAGGGGCGCGTCCCCAGATCGTGTGTCGCGCGGTGCTGGTGCGACCCTAGGTATTTTTATTTTTTATTTAGTTTTCTTTTTTCTCGTTAATTCTCCAAATTATAAAAAAAAAAAAAAAAATGGTGCTAGGTCCTCATCTCGACCCGAGTGATTTTGGGGGAGCTTTTGACACCCACTCTACTTTTGATCTTGCATATTTATATTTATGTGATATTGTGCAACTGATGACAGTGCACATTCTTAAGTATGGGATGGGGTGTCAGGCTTTAATTTTTGTGGCTTGTGCTTAATTGCTAGAGATACATTTTAAATTGCATGATCACTCTTATACCCATTGTAATTGTATAATTGTAGAAGTTCTTCTTCTTTTTTTTTGTAGTGGCTTAATCCCGGGTTTTCTTTAAACCGCGGTTCTTTCCTGAGGATGCCAGTTTCTTGAACCGGGTAGTTTTAGGTAGGTCTCTTTTTTTTTCAAACTTTGTAAAGAATTATGAATTTTTCCCGACGATGGATTACTGAGACAGTTTTCTTGAGGGACTAAAGTCTAAAGAAAAATAGAAAAAAAAAAAGAAATTTGTTTCTCTTTTATGTTGTTTTCTGGTTGAATTGACAATGGAATTAGGTCTGGAGCATTTGAACTAGGTACTTTTTTCATGATCTCTATAATTACACGCCTTGACAATATGTGTGGCTTTCTTTTGACATCGAGGCTCATCTCTAGACTCTTGTGATTAATTTCTGTGTGCTGAAAGTTTATAATGACTGTGCTAGTTGCTTTAACTCGAGTGTCAAGTCCGAGCCTTCCTAAGTGAGTCATGTGCATTGTGTGAGGTGAGATTTTAATGTACTCTGTTCCATCCTTGCTAGTCTAGAACTTGCCTCGTGTGTGAGTCAAAGTGAAATGATTAAGTCTTGTAAGTTTGGGAAGTGATAGAGGCTTTCTTTGATTGACCATTTAGCCTATTTGCCTACCAGTGCTAATATTATCCGTAGTCAACCCTTTTGAGCCTGTAGATCTTTTCTTTGGCAACCACATTACAAGCTGAATCCCTTTTGCTCTTAATCAAATCTTGTTGGACCTTTACCTAAGAAAGCACTTAAGTAGCTAGAAGAGTAAAGAAAGAGAGTGGGTAGGTTTTAAGTGGAACCATAAAAAGGCCGAAAAGATGCACTTGTGTATTAAAAAAAATACTAGCCAGAAATACCAAATTGAAGAGAGTGAAAAAAAAAAGAATAACACCTCTCATATCTTTGTCTGGGTTAGTAAGTATCTATATGTTGATGTGCTTAATGAAGAAGGGCCTAAATGTGTATGGTTTCATGGCAAGACATCGAATTGGTCAAGACAGGAAGGTGCTTAAAAGTAAACCGTAGTGTATTAAAGTGCCTAGGAGGGTTAGTCACTATTTTCTTAAATAAATCCTACTCGTCTCTTAGCCTACATTACAACCTATAAAATCCTACTTGATCCTAGACTTTACGAGCTTAAATTAGTAGAGATTTACACTACAGGCAAGCCTATGGTACTAAAGTGGGTGGCACAAGAGTTTCTTTGTGAGAGTGAGTGAATTCTTTCTATATTTGAGTCCTTAAACTATACTTGAACTTATATTGAGTGCGTGGACTACTTTCTCTCTGTCGTTTGTTAGTGAGGGCACATGATTTGCAAAGTATTGGTAGAGACCTTGATTTTTAAGTTGGCACAAGGAGCAAGTCATAGTGTGGAATGCATTAGAGTCAAATTTTGAGGCGAGAATGTTAGAAAGAGCCATACAAATACTTTAAATAATCTTAGCATGAGTTTAAAACTTGAGGAAAGGTATGAAGAGTGCATATGCTGGGATCTAAATATTGATATAAATCATTGTCATTGGTGTGATGCTTGCGTACGTTTTGAAAGGTGTTTCTTGCTTATGTGCTTACTTTTAAGTTGCTCGAGGACGAGCAAGAGTTTAAGTGTGGGGTGGTGATAAAGGATGAAAAGTGCATGTTTTGAGTGTGTTTGTGTGTTATTTCATGTATGAGTTGCGGGAGTTCACATCGCTTTTGAAGTGAAATATGCTCATTATGTGTTTATGATGTGTAGGGATAAACTTGCGCGAAAAAGGATCAAATGGGAGAAAAATTGGTAAAAAAAGAGCTAAAGATAAAAGTCCCGAACAGCGAAGAGAGGGCCACTTCGCCAGACCGGGACCGAAGCAGAAGAAACCAGGAAAGTCCCGGACAGCGAAGTGAGGGTCACTTCGTTAGACCGGGACCGGGGTAGAAAAAATTTAACTTCTCCAACCCGAATTAGGAGAAGCAATTTCAGCCCAACTCACCCTAAACCATATAAATATGAAAGTTAGCCACTTTTTAAAGTGAGATAAGACTTTGGAGAGGCAAGAACACACTTGAAGAAAGGAGAAGGATTCAACTTCACGTTTTTCCTCTTTCTTCCTAATTTTCTATTATTACGAATTCTAACCTTGTATTTGTGCAAACAACTTTGAGCAGCTAAATTCTCATCTAGGGTTTGATGGAACCTCTTGAAGTATGACTTTTCCACTGCGTTTAATATGAATTTGCCATTTACTTTTCTCTAATTGTTCAACTATATGATTATTGTGGTTGATTGAAGGGCCCTTAATTGATTATTCCTATTTAATGTGTATTGCTTGGAAAAGGGTACACATTAAGGTAGTTGTTGACCAACATCTCCTAACGTATATGAGGAATTAATATGAAGGGTTTAAATGTGGGATTAGGAATAACGAAACCTTGGCTTGATCTTAGTGAGCGGTAAACTAGTGCCAGCTAGCGTAGTTCGGAAGAATACGTCTAGTAAATTGGTATATCTGCTCGGAAGAGAGTTACGCCACCTAAGTACTCACGATCGGTAGAGAATATCTAGGCGAATTTATATGAGACGTGGCGGGGAGGATTCCGACGAGAAGAGAAATCGTAACCCTAGACCTTTCCAATCTTGTCTACAACATTTGCTTTGTTAGCATTAAACCTACAGCTTTTTAAATACTTTGTTTTTAGTTAGTAACGATCAATTCATTATTCAATATTACTGAAGGTGGATTACTTGAATTTTTGTGAAATTAGTGGTTGTGATTAGTAGGTTAATTTCCTGTGGGATTCGACTCCGGAATTATAAACAGGATTATATTTGTAACGACCTCTAGACCTCTTAGGAGGCATAGTTGGGCGTGATCAAATTTTGGCGCCGTTGCCGGGAAATTAACAGTGTTATTAAGCATGGCTAGAAGAATAGTTAGAATTCGTAGTTTAGTCAGCTTTCTCGACTTGAAATTCATCATATTGAAACTCTAACATTTGTAGTCTTGTGTGTTATAGGTGCATGCCTAGAAACTCCTCAAGAACTGGTGAATTGTACGAAGCATTACTAGACCCTCAGAAAGCTTTCAAGGCACTAAATCGAGAAAACAAGAAAGACAAACAACAACAAAACTCAACAGAACGAATCGAACTCGACATGGGGGACGTCAATGACAATCAAAACAACAGAAACTTTGCGAATGACCCGAACAATCAGGGTGGGGCACCTCTTGTGCTAGGAGCAGCTTTGTATAATTGGGCACAGCTCAATGCTTAAAATATGGCAACCGCTATTGCAGTTCCTCAAATACAAGCGGAGTCATTTCAAATCACAAACAACATGCTACATCTGCTGCAGAACAAGGGACTGTTCCGGGTCTTACATTGAAGATCCTCAGCAGCATTTAAAAAATTTCCTGTCAATTTGTGTCATGCAAAGGCAACCAAAAATGTGACACCGGAAGCAATAAGGTTGTTGTTGTTTTCATTCTCAGTGATGAGAGAGGCTCAGACTTGGCTAAATTCGCTCCCCATAAACTCCATCACTACTTGGGAGGAATTACTCAAGCAGTTTTTGAACAAATTCTACCCACCCAATAAGACTGCCAAGCAAGTTGATGAGATCTTGAGCTTTGCGCGAAAACCAGCGGAAACATTGCAAGAGACGTGGGAGAGATTCAAAGGGATGTTGGTTAAGTGCCCACACCATGGCATTCCTGATCAGATGTTCCGACAAAGGTTCTACATGGGATTGGCTGACAGCTTGAAGGCCAATGTTGATGCTTCAGCAGGTGGAGCATTTTTGAGCAAATAATTTAGAGAATGTAAGGTTCTGCTAGATAAAATGACTCAAAACTCAGGATGGATGACAAGAGACACCACAATCAACCCTGTAGTTCACTCGGTAGCTTTGGACCCAAACAACTCCATAGCCGAGAATATGGCCACTCTGATGACGCAAATGCGTATCCTCACCAAGAAGATTGATGAATCAGGACAGACGCAGGTACACATAGTTGACACGACTAATGGAGGCTTATGTATACCATGCAGTAATCAACCGTACGTGTGTTCTTGGAGGGGTGAACATGAAAGTGGCAATCAAAGCTACTAAGAGAATATGAATTATGTGGGAAGCTATGGAGGCCAGAGACAAGGTGGTCAGACTTGGGGACAGCAAAATCAACAATATAGGCTAGAACAGCAGCAGTACAATAATAATAATAATAATCTTGGAGTTGCACAACCACAAGGTCAGGCTGTGCCTTATCAAAGGCAACAAGGGTACAATAAGCAGAATCAACAACTAGCTTATCAACAACCTCAACAGCAACAAATAGTGCGACAAGATGATGGGTTGTTTGAATTTAAAGGAATGTTGCAGCAACTCATTGGGTCCAGCGGTAAAATGTTATAACCCGTAAATTCGTACATTGGAATACACTGTGAAATAGTTTACATATGAGGACCCAAGAACCCGGAAAAATATTTTAAAGTTAGGAAAAAGAACAAAGGTGTCGCATAGTTAGATATGCGAACCACAAAACACAAATGTGGACCGCATATCCAGCGCCAAGATCGCAAAGTGAGACAGATTTTTGGGCTAAAATTGTGTCAAATATGCGTCCAGTATGCGGACCGCATAATGCAAATGCGGACCGCAAATGTGACACCTTCCATCGCAGAACGAAACAGAGCTCTAGGCTGAATCCGTGTCTGAAATGCGACCAGAATGCGATCGCATTGTTGAAAATGCGAACCGCAAATCTGGCCCTTCTGCGCCGCATAATGCAACAGATTTCTGAGCTGAGATTTGCGACCAGAATGCGAACCGCATATCCTGTTTGCAGTGGGTATGCGATCGCAAACCTGAAATGTCAGGTACGTGTGCCACTTATTGCCAGGCCTATAAAAGGGACCCAAACCCGTCCCTCCTTCATTTTTCTGAGTCCAAGCATAGTAGAAGGCCCCAAACGACCCCTCTCAAAGCCCTCACATCAACACAACCAATTTCCTCTTTTCCAAGCTCTAAAATTGAAGAAGAAAAGCAAGAAATTGAAGAACTAAGAGGGAACCCTAGCTGAGTTTCCCCCTCTTACAAACCCACATCGAGGGCAAGACCTAGAAAATTGAGGAATCGCAGAGGAGGGTTAAATAATTCACATGCAAGGTAAGTTACTACTCCCTTTCATGTAATTCTCCCTTAAGCATTCATGATAGGTGGTTTCATGCCTGTAAGAACTTATGGGAGTATGACTAGAAGCTATGAAATCGAAATAAGTAGGGTTAAGCAGAATGGGCCATGGTTATTAGGGGTTGTAAATGAGTTGCATGTGCTGTAAATACGTTGATGAGGGTTAGGGGAGGAAGGGGGTAGAGAAGCACCACATGAATTTAGGAGATTGTGGTTAATGATAGCTATCACGCGCAGTGAGTAACGATTGAACTGTTCCTTAATTGTAGACTAAGGAATTGTAGCAAATTGCGTAGCTCGAAACTGGCGCAGTAAGTACCAGGTATGTGGGACTATACCGTTCTTTCTTTTGCACGACTCCCATTGAATACAATGCCACGAACAAGCCCCAAAGAATATTCTATTCTTAGAAGTTAGTGTTGCTTATATTGTTTTCCCTCTATGGAATGATTATTCTTGTTTCATGATATCAATGCTGATGGTAATCCTTGAGTCTTATAAGCTCCTGTTAAAGAGGTATTTTTAACTATGTGTGAAAAAGGGGATAATAAATGTATGTCACTAAAAAGGGTCTGGAATGCTTGTTTATAAATGAACTTGCAATGTATTAAATATAGGTGTGATTGAATCCGTTTGACCGCGCCTAGTGAATGCCGGGTATGTTGTGACCGCGCCTATTGAAGGTCGGGTATGTTGTGACCGCGCCTAGCACGGCCGGGTAAGATATGATATGATAATGATGAGCCCATAGAGGCATGTGATGATGATGAGCCCACAGAGGCATATGATGACGAGCCCACAGAGGCGTACGATGACGATGAGCCCAGGGAGGCGTATGTGATTGTATGAGGTAACGATTATGTAACGGTTACGGTAACAATAAATGTATATGAAAATGACAAGCCCACAGAGGCAAGAGTATAAGATGATAATAATGGTAATAAACATGTATATGATAATGTTATAAAGGTTATATGTTTCTATCCTGATGCTTATATCATTGCTCTTATATTGTGTTTCCAGTCTTACATACTCGGTACATTATCCGTACTGACATCCTTTATTCGTGGCCGCTGCATGTCATGCTGCAGGTCCTAATAGATTGATAGACGGAGCTCCCCCACTGCAGTAGGCTACCAGTTCAGCAGATATCAGCAAGATTCATCCTTCGGACTTGCTACAGCCTTGGTATGCATTTTGTATAGGCATTGTGGGCATGTCGGGGCCCTGTTCCGACATAGTTTGTATAATGTCTGTTCTCGTAGAGGCTCATTAGACAAATGTTAATGTATGTATAGACCAGTGTTGGGTTGAATCATGTACGGTTGTATTGCCACGTCGGCATATGTAATATGTTGTACAGTTTTGCACTGTAGTCCCGTTGGCACACTATGTATACAAGTATGTTTATGTCATGGTATGACGTTTCTGCCTAATGTGATGTTGTTCAAAACTGCATGCGTATGACAGGCTTGTAGATAACAAAGAAAGTAAGATAGCAGATATTAGGGGTACGCCGGCGCTCTGCAAGCAGGGTCCGGTGCCCTGTCGCGACCCTCCAGTTGGGTCATGACAGAAAATGGAAGAAAAGGTCCACCAGATGCAAGAAAAGGTAGTATCACACGACTCAACTATCAAGGGCATTGAGATTCAACTAGGGAAAATATCCATGGCCTTAAACAATCGCCCTCAAGGGATATTAACCGAAAAAGCAAGGCCCGAAGCAGCTGATGGTTGTGAGTCTGAGAAATAGTAGAGATCTTGATCTAGAGCAAGAAATTGCTCGCGAAAGCCCACCAACTGAGATACTTGCGTCGGTACCAATTGAGGTAGATGAGTCAACTGAGCTAACAGAAGTAAGAATCCAGCCAGTCCAGGAGGAAAAAAAACAAGGAAAAAGAGGTTGCAAAAGGATGCTGAGGAAGTGCGAGAGAAGGCATTAGAAAAAGTGCCCGAGCAGGATCGAACTCAAGTCACAGGAAAGAAGCGACGCCAGCACCCTTCCCACAGAGGTTGGCCAAATATCAAAAGGATGAGCAGTATAAGAAATTCATGGAGATGTTGAAGCAGATTCAGGTGAACATTCCACTAATTGATGCCTTGAGGGAGATGCCCGATTATGCAAAAATGATGAAAGACTTGATGTCTTGCAAGTTTGACTTTCAAGACTTGGCAAATGTGACACTGAATCAGACCTGTAGTGCTATTGTGACAAGACCTATAGCGGAGAAGCTACCCGACCCAGGGAGTTTCACAATTCTATGAACCATAGGCAGCTATGCTTTTGCGAAAGCATTGTGTGATTTGGGGGTGAGCATAATACTAATGCCCTTGTCTATCTATAAAAGTTTAGGCATTGGAAGGGCAAAATCCACATCCATGTTACTACAGCTAGCCGACCGAACTGTAAAGAGGCCTTTAGGTATACTTGATGATGTACCTGTGCAAGTTGGAAAGTTTGTGTTTTGGCAGATTTTGTTATTCTGGACTGCCAAGTTGATGAAGATATTCCCATAATTTTGGGTAGGCCATTCTTGGCCACAGAGAGAGCTCTAATTGATCGTGAAACTGGGGAGCTAAAGATAAGACTAAAGATAAAGAAATAACATTCAATGTGCAGAAGTCTATGTGGCGACCCAGTTTGCTAATTGCTCTCTGATTAAAGCTATGGATGTGATTCTGAGGAGGAAGATGAGGCACTGAACGCAAAAGACCCCTTAGCATCCTGCCTCATGAACTTAGAAGAGGTAGATTGTGAGGACTTGGCGGAGTGGGTTTTGGCTCCTGAAGGCCAAGGGCACTGGAAAAGAGAGCTCGAATTCGAGCCTTTACACTTAGAAGAAAGAAAAACCCTCCAGCTAAGCCATCAATGGAAGAGCCACCATAGTTGGAGCTAAAATTGTTACCGTCTCACCTCAGGTGTGCTTTCTTAGGACCTTGTTCGACATTACCTGTTATTATCTCATCCGGTTTGTTAGATGTGCAGGTAGAAAAACTTTTGTAGGTTGTGAAGGAGTGTAAGACTGTAATTGGGTGGACCATTGCAAACATAAAGGCTATCAGCCCAACATTTTGTATGCATAAGATTCTACTGGAAGATGGGCACAAACATTCTAGAACATCAAAGAAGGCTGAACTCTAACATGAAAGAAGTGGTGAAGAAAGAAGTGATCAATGGTTAGATGCGGGAATCATCTTCCCCATCTCTGACAGCAACTGGGTCAGCCCAATTTAGTGTGTGCCAAAAAAGGGTGGAATGACGGTAGTGCAAAATGAGAACAACGAGTTGATCTCAACAAGAACAATCATAGGATGGCGAATCCGTATGTATTACAAAAGGTTGAATAAGGCCACCCGAAAGGACCATTTTCCACTGCCATTATTGATCAGATGTTAGATAGATTGCCGGGGAGGTCCCGCTTTTGCTTACTGGATGGATACTCCAGATTTCTATTGCCCCGGAGGATAGAGAGAAACGTCGTTCACCTGTCCATATGGCATCTATGCCTTTCGAAGAATGTCGTTTGGCCTATGCAATGCACCTGCCACATTCCAAAGGTGCATGATGGCCATCTTCACAGATATAGTAGAGGACATAATGGAGGTTTTCATGGATGACTTCTCGGTGGTGGGGAACTCATTGGATGACTGCTTTATGAACTAGAAAAGAGTATTGAAACGGGTGTATGGAGACTAATCTGATACTAAATTGAGAAAAGTGCCATTTCATGGTACAGGAAGGTATAGTCTTGGGACACCTAGTGTCAAGTAAGAGTATTGAGGTGGACCTTGATAAGGTTGATGTAATTGAGAAGTTACCCCCACCCACTTCCATAAAAGCCATAAGAAGTTTCCTCGGTCAAGCCGGCTTCTACAGGCGGTTTATATAAGATTTTTCTAAAATTGCTAACCCTTTATGTAAATTGCTTGAAAAAGATCACCCCTTTGTGTTTTCTAATGACTGTAGGGTAGCTTTCGAGGAATTGAAAAAGAGGTTTCTAGTGATTGCACCAATCATAGTGGCACCTGACTGGGAGCAACCTTTTGAGTTGATGTGTGATGCTAGTGACTATGCTGTGGGAGCAGTTCTTGGGCAGCGAAAAGATAAAGTCATGCATCCAATCTACTATGCAAGTAGAACCTTGATGCTAGTAGTGGTGTTCTCATTTGATAAATTCAGGTCATACCTGATAGGCTCGGAGGTAATTGACATAATGAACATGCTGCTCTCAGGTACCTAATTGAAAAGAAGGAGTCAAAGTCGTGCCTGATTTGATGGGTGCTACTGCTGCAAGAATTTAACTTAGAAATTCGTGACCGAAGGGAACGGAGAACCAAGTGGCTGATCACTTGTCTAGGTTGGAAGGAGTAGAAAAGAACGTTGAGGTGGAATAGATTGTAGAGACTTTCCTGGATGAACAAATGTTGGCTACGAGCCTTGAGGTAGCGACATGATATACAGACATTGCAAACTACCTGGCGAGTGGTATTTTCCCCTATGACCTTTCCTCTGTTCAAAAGAAAAATTTCTTTCGTGAATGTCTCACATATTATTAGGATAAGCCTTATCTATTCAGGATTTGTGTTGATAACATGATCCGGAGATGTATCCCCGAGACACACCAATCTTCTGTTTTGTAGGCTTGTCACGCATCACCATATAATGGCCATTTCGAGGGAGTAAGAACAGCCGCGAAAGTGTTGCAGTCAGGCTTCTACTGGCCGACATTGTTCAAAGATGCACACCTCTGGGTGAAGGGTTGTGATGAATGCCAACGGACCGGGATATTTCTCGCCGACATGAGACTCCAATGAACTCAATTCAGGAAGTAGAGGTGTTTGACATATGGGGAATCGATTTCATGGGGCGTTTCTTCAGCTCATATAGCAACAAGTACATACTTGTAGCTGTGGACTATGTGTCAAAATGGGTGAAAGTTATGGCACTCCCTACAAATGATACAAAGGGAGTCATTGGTTTTTTGAGAAAGAATAGATTCACCTGGTTTGGCACTCCAAGGGCAATAATCAGTGATGGAGGCACTCACTTCTTCAACCGAGCTTTCGCAAAGTTGTTAGAAAAATATGGTGTTAGCCACAGGGTTTCCACCCCATATCATCCACAAACAAGTGGGCAAGTGAAAGTGTCGAATAGAGAAATAAAGAGTGTTTTGACAATGACCGTGAATGCTACACGAACAGATTGGGCAAGAAAGATAGAAGATGTACCCTGGGCCTATCGTACTGCTTTTAAAACCCTAATTGGTATGTCTCCATATAAACTGGTTTTGGGAAAACGTGTCACTTACCCGTGGAATTGGAGCATAGAGCTTTATGGGCATTAAGGCAGCTGAATATAGACATGGAAATAGTGGGTACACGTAGAATCACAATGTTGCACGAGCTTGATGAGTTCTGATACCATGCTTTTGAGAGTATAATGCTATATAAGGAGAGAATGAAGATGATGCATGACAAAAATATTCCTGAGCGAAGATTTAAACCTGGAGATGTGGTATTGCTATACAATTCGAGATTGGAGTTTTTTCTGGGCAAGTTGATGGTCAGGACCATTTCGTGTCGTAGAGATGCATCACGCCGGAGCCGTAGAAATTGCATCAGAAATGGCTCCTACAAGTTCAAAGTCAACGGGCAAAGGCTAAAATATTATCAACGCATTGTTGAGGAAGATAAAGTGATCTCAACCATGTACTTAAAGGATCCTTGATAAGGGATAGCCGAGTCGTGCCGCGACGCTAAATCAGACACTTCGTGGGAGGCAACCCATTGTAATGTTGTAAATTCATCGTGCCGCGACATTAAGTCAAGCGCTTGTTGGGAGGCAACCCAATTTTCTTGTTTTCGCCTAATTGTCATTTAGTCACATGAAAAGAAAAAAAAAAAAAAAAAAAAAGAACACGAGGGGCAGCAAAGCGAAGCTCGCTTCGCGAGACCGAGACCAAAAATGTTAAGGAGAAAACTGTTGGGGACAACTAAGTGTGCCTCGCTTCGCGAGACCAGTACCGGGCATAGCTGAACCAGGTAAAGTGGCGGTCTCCAAGTCGTGCGTCGCACGGTCCTGGCGCGACCCCAGGTACTTTATTTATTATTTATTTTTTATTTTTTATTTTCTCATTAATTCTCCAAATTAAAAAAGAAATGGCGACTCAAGTAATTTTGAGGGAGTTTTTGACACTCACTCTACTTTTGATCTTGCATATTTATATTTCTGCGATATTTTACAACTGAGGACAGTGCACACTCTTAAGTGTGGGGTAGGGTGTCATGCTTTAGTTTTTGTGGCTTGTGCTTAATTGCTAGTGATACATTTTAAATTACATGATCACTCTTATAACCATTGTAATTGTATAATTGTAGTTTTTTTTTTTTTGTAGTGGCTTAATCCCGGGTTTTCTTTAAAGCACAGTACTTTCCCGAGGATGCCAGTTTCTTGAACTGGTAGTTTTAGGTAGATCTCTTTTTTTTTTCAAACTTTGTAAAGAATTATGGATTTTTCTCGATAATGAATTACCGAGACAGTTTTCTTGAGGGACTAAAGTCGAAAGAAAAATACAAAAAAAATTTTGTTTCTCTTTTATGTTGTTTTCTGGTTGAACTGACAATGGAATTAGGAAAAAGCTTGAGTAATTTGTGTTTTTGACATGTTTTATATCGAGGCTTAGATCTGGAGCATTTGAACTAAGTACTTTCTTCATGATCTCTATAATTACATGCCTTGACAATATGTGTGGCTTTCTTTTGACACCGAGGCTCATCTCTAGACTCTTGTGATTAATTTCTGTGTGCTGAAAAGTTTATAATGACAGTGCTAGTTGCTTTAACTCGAGTGTCAGGTCCGAGCCTTCCTAAGTGAGTCATGTGCATTGTGTGAGGTGAGATTTTAATGTACTCTATGCCATCCTTGCCAGTCTAGAACTTGCCTCGTGTGCGAGTCAAAGTGAAATGATTAAGTCTTGTAATTTGGGAAGTGATAGAGGCTTTCTTTGATTGACCATTTAGCCTATTTGCCTACCAGTGCTAATATTATCCGTAGTTAACCCTTTAGAGCCTGTAGATCTTTTCTTTGGCAACCATAGTACAAGCCGAATCTCTGTTGTTCTTAATTAAATCTTGTTAGACCTTTACCTACGAAAGCACTTAAGTAGCTAGAAGAGTAAAGAAAGAGAGTGGGTAGGTTTTGAGTGGAACCATAAAAAGGCCGAAAAGATGCACTTGTGTATAAACAAAATACTAGCCAGAAATACCAAATTGAAGAGAGTGAAAAAAAAAAAAATAACACATCTCATATCTTTGTCTGGGTTAGTAAGAAATCTATATGTTGATGTGCTTAATGAAGAAGGGCCTAAATGTGAATGGTTTCATGGCAAGACATCGAATTGGTCAAGACAGGAAGGTGCTTAAAAGTAAACTGTAGTGTATTAAATTGCTTAGGAGGGTCAGTCACTATTTTCTCAAATATATTCTACTCGTCCTTTAGCCTACATTACAACCTATAAATTCCTACTTGATCCTAGACTTTACGAGCTTAAATTAGTAGAGACTTACACTACAGGCAACCCTATGGTACTAACGTGGTGGCACAAGAGTTTCTTTGTGAGCGTGAGTGAATTCTTTCTATATTTGAGTCCTTAAACTATACTTGAACTTATATTGAGTGTGTGGACTACTTGTTAGTGAGGGCACATGATTTGCAAAGGATTGGTAGAGACCTTGATTTTTGAGTTGGCACAAGGAGTGAGTCATAGTGTGGAATGCATTAGACTCAAGTTTTAAGGCGAAAATGTTAAAAAGAGACACACGAATATTTAAATAATCTTGGCATGAGTTTAAAACTTGAGGAAAGGTATGAAGAGTGCATATGTTGGGATCTAAACGTTGATATAAACAATTGTCGTTGGTGTGATGCTTGCGTATGTTTTGAAAGGTATTTCTTGCTTATGTGCTTACCTTTAAGTTGCTCGAGGACGAGCAAGAGTTTAAGTTTAGGGTGGTGATAAAGGATGAAAAGTGCATGTTTTAAGTGTGTTTGTGTGTTATTTCGTGTGTGAGTTGCGGGAGTTCACATCACTTTTGAAGTGAAAATATGCTCATTATGTGTTTCTTATGTGTAGGGATAAACTTGTGCGGAAAAGGATAAAATGGGAGAAAAATTAATGAAAAAAAGAGCTGAAGAGAAAAGTTTCGGAGAGGGAAGCGAGGGTCACTTCGCCAGATCGGGACCGAAGCAGAAAAAAACAGGAAAGTCCCGGACAACGAAGTGAGGGTCACTTCGCCAGACTGAGACCGGAGCAGAAAAATTCAATTTTTCCAACCCGAATTAGGAGAAGCAATTTCGACCCAACTCAACCCTAAACCATATAAATATGAAAGTTAGCCCCTTTTTAAAGTGAGCGAAGACTTTGGAGAGCCAAGAACACACTTGGAGCAAGAAGAAGGATTCAACTTCACGTTTTTTCTCTTTCTTCCTAATTTTCCATTATTATGAATTCTAATCTTGTATTTGTGCAAACAACTATGAGTAGCTAAATTCTCATCTAGGGTTTTATAGAACCTCTTGAAGAATGACTTTTCCATTGCGTTTAATATGAATTTGCCATTTACTTTTCTTTACTTGTTCAACTATATGATTATTGTGGTTGATTGAAGGGCCTTCAATTGATTGTTCCTATTTAGTGTGTATTGCTTGAAAAAGGGTACACATTTAGGTAGTTGTTGACCAACATCGCTCCTAACATATATGAGGAATCAATACGAAGGGTTTAAAAGTGGGATTAGGAACCTTGGTGTGATCTTAGTGAGCAGTAAACTAGTGCCAGCTAGCGTAGCTTGAAAGAATACGCCTAGTAAATTATTGTATTTGCTCAGAAGAGAGTTATTACACCTAATGTACTCACGATCAATAGAGAATATCTAGGCGTATTTATATGAGACGTGGCGGGGAGGATTCTGACGAGAGGGGAAATTGTAACCCTAGACCTTTCCAATCTTGTCTACAACATTTGCTTTGTTAGTATTAAACTTACAGCTTTATAAATATTTTATTTTTAGTTAGTAACGATCAACTCATTATTTAATATTTCTGAAGGTTGATTAGTTGAATTCTTGTGAAATTAGTGGTTATGATTAGTAGGTTAATTCCTTGTGGGATTCGACTCCGGACTTGTAAACCGGATTATATTTGCAACGACCTCTAGACCTCTTAGGAGGCATAGTTGGGGGTGATCATTATTTCCTTAATTGACTAAAATTTTGGCTATCAAACCTTTTTTCTTATTTGAATTATGTAAGAACTCCTAATATTTAGGAATTTAATTCTTTTTTGTTTGAATAATTTTTGCCAAGTAACTAATTAGGCGAGATTTTTGCTTCTGCTACACAAAATCATACATTTAGTTTTATGGACTGGCTTCTCCTCATCTAAATTCAATAACAGATGCAAAAATTAATCTCATCTAATATTCGTCTCCACAATATTTATGGCTTTAAAACTCTGTCTATAAGAGAATAGTCATATTAGAATATTGCCATAACTAAGATTTATATAATCAACATTAACTAATTCGAAATTAATACTTAGTTAAACTTGTGATGTTAAAATATTTAAAAATTTATGTTTATTGGAAACCATTAAGGTAATAATAATGACATATGAATATTTATTTTTCTATTCATTCATATCGTTTGTTGACAATTTTAAGGTACTTGGTTTTACACAGTTACAAGACTTGATTGTTGATATTATGTTGGTTCTGTCCAAAACATTTATTTTAGAATGTTGATAAATTAAGATCTGATTTTATTTTTTATTCAACAGGAGAATGAAAATCATTTTTTCATAAATTAGAATTAACCTGCAAGTTAATCTATTGATTTCTAAATGGATAATTAGAAGGAAAAAAAAATTATATGCCATGTTTTGCTATATAGTTAATTTAACTAAATTCATAATATTATATTGAATTAAGCAACTGTAACAATGTATCAACATTTATATTCGTCAACTGTTCTCTTTCAAAACATTTGTTCTTTTATATATATTTTTTATTGATTGACGTAGTATATATGTACAACTAAAATATTGTAGAGCTGAAAATTTTAAGAAGAGTTGCAATGAATCAGTCTCAGTTTGTTTCGGAGGGATCACAATTGGAAGCGCAATGTCACTGGCTCAACTTTGATCATTTGTTTTAAAAGGCGGGAGCGTGAGGCGAGGCGTTTTACTTACTATGAGGTAAAGCGTAAGCCTAGAGGCATGGAGCGTAAGTTCCATGGATCTCTATTTTTTTTTTAATTTATAAATTAATAAAAGAGCATAATAACATAAAAAAAATATAGAAAGTACATTAAAAGTTTAAGAAAATTACAAATGAATAAAAAACTCACAAAAATAAAATATCTACCATATTTTTATCGGCATGAACAATCAATAATGTTAAATGTTACTATGATTCTACAAAATATAAATCAATTATAACGTCTTAACTTTTAAATATAAAAAAATTACAATTTCTTTATAAATATTATTAAACTAAACATTTTACCTTCCTAAAAATAAATAATTAATAAACTTGACTGGTGCTATAATTTAAAATATTACTCCTTATGAGTAAATACAAAATTACTTTCAAACAGCAAAATAATAAAACTTTGATAATATTGAAAGACATAAAACTAAGACATGAAGGCTTAAAGCAAGTGAAGATATAAATTTTGGCTATCTATTATAGATATTATCGTTGTTCTCAATTAGTAAATGTGCAATATTATGACTTGCTATTTGAGTTACTCTCAATCTTCATATATATATCTATATATGAATAAAATTTTAACCATTTATTTGTTAAAGAATTTTGAGGGTCAATAGCGCTAATTAGTAAATTTGACACATGATTTGAGTAATAACTATTGGGCGAGCCCCGAGTGTTGGGTGTTAGGCGTGGTTAGGCGCACAGTCGGGCGCTTGAAGCGTAAGTCTCACAAAACTATAGCTCCGGGACGAGACACTATCCGGAGCGGCGCACAGTCGGGCGCTTGAAGCGTAAGTCTCACAAAACTATATCCCACACGTGAGTCTCAGAGCATTTTGATGATGCCCCGCTCCGAATAATGTCCCGTCCCGGAGCGAGCTTCAGGGCGAGTCCCTAAAAAAACTTTTCAAACACTGATTTTGATAACATCACGATTACTGTTATTTTGATTAGATCTAGTTCTTTGTTAACTATGTCAAAAAGAATCAGTCACATTTAGTTTTCCAACATACATCACGTAGACGTTGAAAGTATTCGACCATGCTCATTGAATGGAATTCTTTTGCATTTAACATTAAAACATTGAAGTTTTCTTTTTAATTATTTTTATTTTACTTGGTCTGGCTATGTATGTGATAAGGATACTGGTTAGTTTAATCTAGGATAATCATATCATCTTAAGTTGGTCGCCTAATGCGTGACATTATATACAATATGTGAGGCATTTGACTTGGCTCGTTCGTGACTTCATGTCACTATATATTTTTAAAATTTTTCTTTTTGGTTTTAGACATTTAAAAATCACTTCTTTGAGACGGCTCAGTTTCATTTTAGTTAAGACAAGAATAAAGTTCAAGTCACCAAGGAACTAATAGGATAGACCAGCCACGGATGAAGTAAATAAATGGATTTGTGATTTAATATTAGAAATTACATGTCCTTTTCAGCTAGAGAGTTAATTTCTTTTTTTAACTTTTAGTTTCCTGATTAAATCCATTAGATTAACAATAACTTGGTTAGAATACGAAGCTTATACCTTAATCTTAATAATCTAGTGAATAAAGGAATGGCTGATTATTGCTTGGACTGGGTCTAGATTAGTGATTCTTAGATAAAAATCCGGCAAATTAAAGAAAACGTCAAAAAAAGACTAACTAAGGCCGTCCATTAGTCCAAGCAAAATGGCCGCACTTTCTTCCTAATCTCTCTTTCGTGTTGTGTGATTATGACACACAATGGCCTAATGTCTTTTTTCCTGAGAGGAATAACAAACACGGACCACCCATATGTCGAACTTAAGAAAATCTGCAGCAATCGTGATTATTGAGTTAATTTGTGAGATTCGTTCGGGTGGAGCGATACTGAGGGAAAACAACCTGATTATTCTTTTGTTTTTTTAACCTTTTTCCTATTTTAGAGATATTTTAATCCGTAGCACCGAAATTCTACTTCTCTTATAGATTTAGTATATCATTTTTCATTTTCATTGGACGCCAAAAACAACGTTCACTTAATAACGCCCTTAATGTGTCATAAGAAAACAATAACATGTTCCAACATTCATTTTTCTCAATATGATCTTTTTTCCCCTTATTGTAGTGTTCAACATACATGCCTTAAATCGGTAAAATTGATAATGGACTAGTGAACGTGAGAAATGCGAATAGACTCATATTGGGTGAGGAATAGATAGCTCTTATACCTCTTATTTGGAAGATGCTCCTTGTCCATTATTCTAAGAGATTTCATGTGGCTACTCTATCCTAACTATGGGTCACTCCTATAAAAAGGATTACATATCCCCTTAAAAGGGATATCTTGAAAATTGAGATCATCTCAACAATTCCATAAACTTTTGAAATATGCATAAAGAGATCAAATATACGATCTCGAAATTCCATAAAAATTCATGAAATATTCATAGAGAGATCAAAGGCATCAATATTGTCTTTCTCAAAGCCGTCGAAGTGATCAACGGATGTTCTTCCTTTTCATGGGGATCAAATACATCCCAATTAAGGAAGTTCGCATCACCTTATATTCGAGAAATACGCTGCTGAGGCCCTTGAACTACATATAACAAATCAGAGGGAAGAATCAAGGGAGAAACAGAATTGTACTCACAATTGATTAGTAAAATATTTTTCTCCTATTTTGTGATTGCAGTTTATTTTTCATATCATGAAAATTTATTACAAATAAATTGGCACGCCAAATGGGACAATCTCTACCTCTCATCTCTTCAATTACCAATTACACGAACACAAAAATGGCTCCTAAGAAGATCAACTTCAAACTCACTACTGCTAGGGGTTCCAAGTTTTCCTCTGATGTTGAAAACTTGTTAGGTGCTACTATGCAAAGCATAAAACCTGTCACGAGGAATAAAGCAAACTTGCTGGGACGACAAGAATTTCAAATGCCGTCTGCATCAATTACTATCTTTGATTTTTGATCCTCAAAGGGGGCAAGATCCTTTTCAATTGAAGTTGAAGAAGGAGCAAACATTGCTGAAATTGTTGAGAAGACATTAGCTCTACTTAGCCCGTCTAGATCTAAGAATCTCATCACACAAGATGATGATGATGTTTAATCACTGGATCTGCTCCAATCACTCCACGTGAGTTGGTCCACTCAAAGTATGGTGTAAGAGAAAATTCATGTTTTGCTCCACCATCTACGACGGTTATCCAAGCAATGGTGACTAACACTTCAACTGTTGAAAAACAACTTGCAAATTTAAAAAAAGGCAATTGAAGGGTTAACGAAGCATATGCAAGATCAAGATAATCAAATTGTCAAGCTGACAGATAGAGTTGAAAGCATGATGGAGGGAGATTCAAGTCATGCACCTGGAAAGCTTCCTGTGATTGATAAAGGAGACTCATCTGCAAGGCAAATAACGACTCCTAAAGAACTTTAGATTTCATCTGACGGGGTTATTCCCATTGACCAATTGAAAGATTTCTTCATGGGAACCAAATTATTGCAAGTGTCATTGGTTGATTGGCCACCCTATTAAAAAGTGCTTTATCTTCAAGGAGAAATTCATGGTCTTGGCCGCTAAAGGAAAAATCTTGCTCGAGGATGAGAAGGAAAGTTCGAATCAAGTCTCTATCACTTTTGGTTCACTTGATCCTATTGTCTTTTGCAATTTTGTCAAAAGTACATGAATGTGATGGCATCCAAACAGCATCATCACCAAATATGATTAAATTTGGTGACTTTGAACCTATCGATGTGAGCAAAACATTGCTTCTCCCTATAGTGAATGAAGTAATAGTGGAGGAAATATCTCAAGAGGAAAGTGAATCACGTGATGGTCAAAGTGATGATGAAGGTTGGATTCTTGTGACTTGGTGGAGACACTGCAAGACAAATTCACAAAGGGAATCAAATAAGCAATTGACTAGGGGAAAATTGGTGAAAAGACCCAAGAAGAAAATGATAAAGAAGAATTGGAAGAAAGCAAAAATGGAGGAGAATCACCATCAAAGGCTACTTCGTCCAGTGACATTGGTTGAATTCCTACCAAGCTGCTTACGCCGGCAAGCTTCTTCTGAATAGATTAAGGCCTCATGTTGTAAGGTAGATGAAGAAACAAAGAAGGAAGATCCATCATTGCTGCCACCTCCTTTGTTTGAAAAACTTACTGAGCATCTCTCTGAAGAAGTGGACACTTATGATGCAAAAATCACATTTACTAATGATGATCTTTTGCTTGGTGAAACACACCATAATTGTCCCATGTTTATGGTTGGGTTTGTGCGTGAGCGGAAAATAAGTAGAATTTTGATTGATGATGGATCTGGCGTCAACATTCTCCTAATTCATACTGTCAAAGAGCTTGGCATACCAATGGATGAACTATGTGAAAGTCGTTTAATGATTCAAGGTTTCAATCAAGTTGGGAAAAGAGCTATAGAGGCTATCAAATTGGAAATAAATAAGGAAGATATGCGTTCGAGTGCATGAATTCACGTGATCGATGCAAAGACCTCATATAATATCTTGTTAGGAAGGTCATGGATACACGAGAACAAAGTGGTTTCATCCACCTACCATCAATGCTTGAAGTACTGGGAAGATGGGGTGGAAAAGAAGATAGTTGTTGATGATAAGCCATTTACCGAGGCTGAATCATACTTTGCCAATGCAAAATTCTACTTAAAAAATTATGTCTCAAAGGAGGTTAAGGTTGATGATGTGATGTTGACCAAAAGTGTTGCAAAGAAGGTTGATGTCACAACTAGCAAGGCAAAGATTACGGTTGAAAAGATCAAGTGTTTTATGTTAAAAACAAGATAAATGAGGCATCTTCAAGTAAGAAAGTGACTCACATTCTTCGCAATGTCCTAAAGGCAACGAAGGTTGAAGATCCATCTTATGAACTGCAAGGTAATGTGTTAGGAGGCTTGACCCTTCCTATCTAGCGAATTGATGCAATTAAGTTGTCCACAAAGTTTCTTAAAAGGTTTGTCAAATCATCAAACCCCAATTTGCTTCTAAATCTAGCACTTTCTGCCAAGCGCACGGATGAGGGATTTGACGTAAATGCCTACAAGTTTTTAGCAAAAGCTGGATATGATCCTAATGAACCATCCAAGTTAGGAAAGCTCCCACATGAAGCTTCAAAGCCTACTCAAAAGATGATGATGGAGAAAGGGTACCCCTGAAGAAATCACGTGAAGGTTTGGGTAACAAACAACCCCCCCCCCCCCCC
>MCJB01007458.1:119744-136551 GCA_002018475.1 Nicotiana obtusifolia
CCCCCCCAAATCCGTATCTCCATTAAAAGGGCAAGTTGTAACTATATTACTGCTAAAGAAATATCTACGACGCTTAATGAGAAGCCTTCTGTATTTGATTGACTTATAAAATCAAGGACCTCAGTATTTGATAGGTTGGGACCATTGAAGAAGGAACACAAGCGTCATGGAAGTAATAGAAGGATCCAAGCACATGTCTTCGCCAAAAGGGAGATTTTGACATCAGATTGCCCAAGTCTAGTTCCTTCTAGAATGAGGCGAGAGACAAAACCTGTAGTTTCATGCGGAAAGCTCCTCAAAGCAAAGGCTCATCTATAGTCCATACTAAATAACGTGAGGAAGATGAAGAAAGTGTGGGGTTATCATATCATATCACAATTCATGATGAACAAAATCCTTCATCTCGTATTGAAGTCGAGGAAAAGTGGCTTGATATTCATTTATGCCATCACATATCTTTCAGTGATGGTGATCCTGAAGAGGATGAAGACGCTAAAGATGCACCACCTGAGCTTGAAGAAGGGGTAAAGACAATGGTGATGCACTAAAAGAAGTCATTCTCGGAGCTATTGAAGATCCAAGGCCTACATATGTAAGTGCCTCTCTAACTAATGATGAAGAGAGCAAATATATTGAGCTACTTAAGGAGTTCAAAGACGTATTTGCTTGGAGTTACAAGGAGATGCCAGGTTTAGACCCTAAGGTGGTTGTTCATAATCTTGTCATCAAACGAGCTGCTCGTCCCGTGAAGCAAGCACAACGTCGCTTTAGACCCAAATCGGTACCCTTGATTGAAACCAAAGTTAACAAGCTTATTGAGGCTGGTTTCGTTCGTGAAGTTAAGTATCCTACATGGATTTCAAGCATCATCCCTGTAAGAAAGAAGAATGGTCAAATTCGAGTTTGTGTTGACTTTAGGGACTTAAATAATGCTTGTCCAAAGGATGAATTTCCTCTTCCCATCCGGTGCTCATGATCGATGCCACGACCGGATATGAGGCGATGTCTTTCATGGATGGTTCATTTGGATATAATCAAATTCGCATGGCACCGACGGATGTAGAACTTACTTCCTTTCGCACCCCTAAAGGTATATACTGATACAAGGTAATGCCTTTTTGTTTGAAGAATGCTGGTTCTACATATCAACGTGCCATGCAAAATATTTTTGATGACATGCTTCATAAAAACGTGGAGCATTATGTTGATGACTTGGTGGTAAAGTCAAGGAAGACAGATGATCACTTACAAGATTTAAGGATGGTATTTGAACGGCTTTGGAGATACCAACTCAAAATGAATCCGTGAAGTGCGCCTTTGGAGTTACTTCTAGGAAGTTCCTCGGTTTTATTGTTCGACACCGTGGTATCGAAATTGATCACGCTAAGGTGGATATTGAAAATGTCCGATCCTAAAGATATTCATGAATTAAAAAGCTTACAAGGTAAGTTGGCATATCTTAGAAGATTTATTTCGAATCTGGCTGGAAGACGACAACCATTTAGTCGCTTCATGAAGAAAGGGGTTCCTTTTGAATGGGACCAAGCTTGCAGAAATGCTTTTGAAAGTATTAAGTCTTATCTGATGGCACCTCCTGTACTTGCAGCCGCCATACCTAGAAAGCCATTAATATTATACATTTCAGCACAGGAAAGGTCAATAAAAGCGTTTCTGGCTCAAGGAAACAATAAAGGCAAAGAAAATACACTTTATTACTTGAGTAAGATGATGACGCCAAATGAGCTCAAGTATTCACCTATTGAGAAGTTATGTTTGGCACTTATCTTCTCTATTAAGAAGCTGAAGCATTACTTTCAAGCTCACGTTGTGCGACTCATCTAAAGAGCGAATCCTATCAAGTTTGTCATGTCTAAACCTGTCCTAAGTGATCGATTAGCGAGGTGGTACCTCCAATTTCAATAATTTGAAATTGTGTATGTCCCTCAAAAGGCTTTAAAAGGATAAGCATTAGCAGACTTCCTAGTTGACCATCCGATTCTAGATGATTGGGAGTTGTCTGATGAATTGCCTGATGAAAATGCAATGGTCATAGAAATTCAACCTCCTTAAAGATGTATTTTGATGGCGCTGCACATCGTGAAGGAGCTAGCGCTATAATAGTGTTTATCACTTCTCAAGGAGAAGTTTTGCCATATTCTTTCGCTCTGACACAACAGTGCTCCAATAATGTTTCTGAATATCAAGCACTCATACTTGGACTTGAAATGACTGTGAATATGAAACAATTGCAACTACAAGTTTTTGGAAACTCCAAGTTAGTGATCAATCAGCTTTTGGGTAGTTATGAGGTCAAGAAGCCAGAGTTGGTCCCATATCAAAAATATGCTCAGAGATTGGTAAGTTGGCCTGGAGAGGTAACTATCCAACACGTGCCGAGAAAGGAAAATAAGAGAGATGATGCACTAGCAGTCTTAGCTTCTACATTATCTTTGCCTGACCAAACGCAAGTCACTGTTTTCCAAAGATGGGTAGTTCATCCACAAAATGACTACGAAGAAGAAGAAAGCAAAATTGAGCATCTTGCTGCCGTTCTTGAGGTTGAAATTGAGGATTGGCGACAACCGTTAATCGATTATCTTTGTTATGTGATATTGCCAGAAAATCCCCGAAAGAAGATAAAAATTCGAAGTAGAGTTCCTCGCTTTCTTTATTACAAAAATACACTCTACAGACGATTATTTGATGGAGCACTCTTAGGTTGTTTGGGGGCTGATGAATCCTTTCATGCCCTAAAGAAGTACATTCTAGAGTATGTGAAGCGCACCAATCTGGGCCAAAACTTCATTTTCACATAAAAAGAATGGGGTACTATTGGCCAAACATGGTGAAAGATTGTTTAGATTACGTTCGAAGGTGTAAAGCTTGCCAATTTCATGCTAACTTCATACATCAACCACCTGAAGTATTACACCCAATTATTGTTTCTTGGCCATTTGATGCTTGGAATTTGGATGTTGTTGGTCCATTGCGAAAGTCTTCTGGTGGACATCTATACATTTTTGCCGCAATTAATTACGTCTCGAAGTGGGCTGAAGCTGTTTCTCTTAAGGAAGTAAAGAAGGAAAATGTGGCTAACTTCATCCGAGTCAATATTATCTATCGTTTTGGCATTCCTCAATATATATTGACGGACAATGGTAAGCCATTTGATAACAAGCTGATGAATAAAATATGTGATCTTTTTGGCTTCAAGCAATGCAATTTCTCCATGTATTATGCTGCTGCCTAAGGACTTGCTGAAGCATTTAACAAGATGCTCTGCAACTTGTTGAAAAAGGTTGTGTCTAAGTCTAAGAGAGATTGGCATGAGAGAATGGAAGAAGCGCTTTGGTCATATAGGACCACATATCACACACCAACGCAAGCGACTCCTTATTCACTTGTTTATGGAGTTGAAGCAATCCTTCCACTTGAGCGTCAAATCCTATCGTTGCGGTTTGCCATTCAAGAAGAACTCAGTGATGAAGAAAATTCTCGCTTACACCTTGAAGAATTGGAAGCTCTTGATGAAAAGGGGCTAGGAGCTCAACAAATCCTTGAATGTTATCAAGCTCGTTTGTCTCGATCTTTCAACAAAAAAGTGCGCCTTAGATCTTTCCAAGTGGGTGACCAAGTTCTTGTGGTAAAAAGGCCTATTATCACCTCTCGTTGATCTGGAGGTAAATTTTTTGCTAAGTGGGATGGGCCATATGTTGTACAAGAGGTATAATCAAGTGGCGGTTAAAAAATAGTTGACTTAGAAGGTTTGCAGATTGGCCCCATCAATAGGAAATTCATCAAGATATACTATCCTTGAAGAAAACAAATACACTCCTCGACACACGAGTATAAACTGCATGTTACTCCTGGCCCGCAAGAGTATAAACTGTGCACGGCCCAAAAAAAAAGCTCTGCTAGGTTGAAAACCTCGAAAGAGGCGGCCTAGGCAAAAATTAGGACATTAAAAAAAAAACTCACCCATTTCGAACTATGGCATGACTTGATCCTCTTCATCGAGGCACGTAGGCAGCTTAGAGTTTTATTCTAAGTTCAGTCATATGAGTTCAAAAAAAATGCATATCATCCCAGGCATTATTTAAATGAAATATGATGGAATATAATTCACTTGATTGGCACTTAAACATTAAGTGCACATGTATTCTTTGTTTGAACCTTTTGTCTTATCATATATTGATGGTTCAAATCCGCTACATCATTAATTTGAAGTATACAAGCCCGCTAGGCCTTTAAGTTGAATTCTTAATATTTTCTATATCATCGATTTGAAGTCTCTAGTCGGCTAAATCTTCAAGTTGAAGCCTTCAAGACTGCTATGTTTTCGAGTTGAATTCTTCCAGTCCGCTAAATCTTCAAGTATCCAAGTCTGCCACATCTTCAATTAGAATTCCTCAAGGTGACTACATCTTCAAGTTGAAGTCTTCAAGTTTAACCTTCAAGTCGAATTCTTAAAATCCACTGTAAGTCTTCAAATTGAAGTCTTCCAATCCGTCAAATCTTCAAGTAGAAACCTTCAAGTCTACCATGTCTTCAATTGAAGTCTGCAAGTTAGACTATATAATGGTCTTCGACTCTTCGCTGGTCTTCAACTCAGACAAAATAAAATCTTTAGCTTAGACGGTGTAATGATCTTCGCCTCAGATAAACAGAAGTCAAATCTTTAAACAAAATTAAGTCTTCGGCTTAGACAGTGTAATAGTCTTCGCTTCAGACAAAATAAAATCTTCGACAAGACGGTGTAATGGTCTTCGCCTCACATAAAGTAAAATTTTTGGCTTAGATGATGTAATAGTCTTTGCCTCAGATAAATAAAGTCAAAGTTTCAAGCAAAATAGAGTCTTTGGCTTAGATAGTGTAATGATCTTTGCTCCAGACAAAATAAAGTTTTTAGCTTAGACGGTGTAATGGTCTTTCCTTCAGAAAAATAAAATCTCTGGCTCAGACGGTGTAATCGTCTGAGCCTCAGATAAAGTAAAATCTTCGACTTAGACGGTGTACAATGGTCTTTGCCTTAAATAAAGTAAAGTCAATCTTCAAACAAAATAAAGTCTTCAGCTTAGATGGTGTAATAATCTTTGCTTTGGACAAAATAAAGTCTTTAGCTTAGACGGTATAAGGATGTTCGCTTCCGACAAAGTAAATTTTTTGGTTCGAAGGGAGTAAAGCCTTCGCCTCGAAGGGGATAAAGTAAAGTCTTTAGCTACAGAGTAATAAAGTTTGCATAAAACGTAAAGTCTTAAAAGTATCTGTAGAGTAAACTCTTGCTTGGAAGTCCAAAGCTAAAGCAACCAAACCAATTAAGTACTTCCATTATCTTCCAATGCTTTACGGATGTTCTGTTTGTCAGAATACTACAGCTATTGTCGCAAAGCTAGACGTACATGTGGAACAAAAAGACTAAAGACTTGATTCAATTGCAATGTCGAAAGTAGTAGCCAATAATGGCAAAAGGTTAGTCAAACGCATGGGAGTTAGATGCTTACTAAAGGATAATCCACAGAGAGTTCTACGGATACTAATCTCAACTACAATGTCGTTTACAATGGAACTGACCTTTTATTATCTTGCTCTACATATTGGTTTGCAACTTCAATTACAGGGAAGACAAAAATGACTCTTGCAAAAAAGGAGAACCAATAAAAGGAGGTAAGATCAATTAAAAGAAGATTTCAATGTTATCAATAGAAAGTTAACAAGGATCGTCTCTGGGAGTATTACATGCAGTTATTAATATAGCAGCAAATTTTCAGAGCAAGATGGACCAGATGTTAAAAGAGTACCATGCATAAAGTGAATACAGAAGAAAAAATATTACCTGAAGGGGTCTCTGCTGGAAACAAGCAATATGCTACAAGATATGAGACCCGTGTCTTATATAGTAGATGTTGGAAAGAGCTCTCCTAGTCAATTTACATGTGTATAAGCTTTGGGCTACTAAGAAGAAAAATATTTGACCATATCTCTAAGGATAGGAGGTGCCAGCCGATAATTAACTATTCCGAATGGAATCAAATTATATAAGAGTCCTACATGGACGAGACTAGCCGCTAAGCAAGCTAAATTCAAAACTGGATCAATTTCAAATGCCAAGACTCCTTGTTGAGCAACATACTTGTCGAAACCATGAAGGACCAGGAAGCATCACAAATTCTTTACAAATTGATAAGAAGAGAATGACGTGATTCTGCATAGATTCTGGTGTTCAAATAACAAGAAGCAAGCAGAGAGCTCATAGATCAAACACTGCAGATTTCTCTACAAGCTGTAAGGTCAAGCACTCAAGCTACAAGTTCAAGATCAAGATCAAGAATGAAGCCAAATCAAATACCAAGGCGTTCAAGATCAAAATACTTATTCGTGATCAAATCCAAATTCAAGTTCAAGATGGTTTACATTCTTGAAGAATCAGAGGAATACCATAAAGAATGCAACACTTTTATTTTATTGAAATCAAATAATACATTTGTTAAGTAATTTTCTAGTCTTGATTATTTATTTTTCTCAATGCAAAAATTTGTTGTTATAGACTTCCTCCATGATTATGGAGTAGTTTACTTTAGGATTTGACGGATATGGTATTTTGATTGATATTTGTAAATTTTTAACTCTAGTATTTTGCATGAGTTCGTTTATGGAGCTTTGAATTGATTGCAATTTTGTTCACCAAATTATGATTATCTTTGCACTATTTCGTATAGTTTAATTCAGCGATTCTTTTAAATAATCGAAAGAGCTTGTTGAATTGTTGACTAAATCAAGTTAGGAGAATATTCGAGAGACGTTTTTCAAAAGACTAGTCATTAACGTGTTCTTGCATATCTTCACAGTGCTTCATCTTAATTTACCTCGTAGGGTTCAGATTTGATCGAGAGAGGAGTCTTGACTATACGATTGAACTAATCATCGAGTCAGTTCGTGAATAACATTAGAACATTAGAGTGAACTGAAATAGAGTTAGATCCTGAATAGCGATCTTGCACCTATCTAGTCAAGGCACTTATTTCTCCCGTTGATTATTTCAGTGTGCTCAAATCATATCTTTCCGGGATCAATTGTTAATTGTTGTAGTTTTAATAGTTAATTTAGTTCATAATCATTTCAACCAAAGTGTTAATCATTCCGAATAGCATATAAGCCAGAAATTACTTAAATATTGTTTAAATTCAATCCACGTGGAGACGATAATTAAACTATACTATCTTTGGTTAGTGAACATTAATTTCCTATTGCATTTTGTGCTCGTCAAATTTTAGCGCAGTTGCTGGGATGGGCAATTAATAGTGTTCAAGATAATTTTTTGTGCTAATTCAGGAACCAATTTTATTTTTTTTGTTTTCAGATTTTCTCACTTGTGTGTAGAAAACAGATTTAACATCTCTGGTGTATGACATCGATCTTCTTCAAAGGAAGTGATATCTTATGAACCGGAGTCGGAGAAACACCTGCAACAACTGAGAAAAGAAATAGGATTCACCAACAATTTCTTGGGGCGATCTTCGACCAAGAACGCATAGCAAAAAATGGTGATGATGGAGTCGATTTGGCTGCAAGAGAAGTAGCCCAACAAATAGAAGCAGCTGCACGGGCAACTGCTGATGCAACTCTAGGAGATGATTAAACTATTAATGGGGATGGAGGGCGGAGATTCAACCTGAAATGTCCTCTTGCGGAAGTTGCATTCAAAAATGTGGGTCCCAAGGCAGACAGATCATTGGGTGACTATGCCAGACCAATCTACAATCCAGTGTGAGACCCCTACCCATTGAAGCTAATTATTTTGAACTCAAGCAGGGAGTCATCCGGAACATTCAGAATAATTGTATGTTTAGAGGCAAACCCGACGAAGATCCTAACAGTCATCTAATGGACTTTGAAGAGATCATGAACATATTCCGCTATAATAGAGCATCAGACGATGCTATCTACCTCAGAGCATTTCCTTTCTCACTAAAGGATGATGAAAAGCAGTGGCTATGGAGTCTACCTACAGGGTCTATCCATACGTGGGAAGAGATGACTGCTAAATTTCTACACAAGTACTTCTTTGCTGCTAAGACTGGAAAGATGAGAAAGGAGATTCACAATTTCAGTCAAGGTGAAAGAGAAACCGTGTTCGAGGCTTGGGAATGGTTTAAGTAGCTTTAATGAAGATGCCCACATAATAGGATGGAGCAATGGATGCAACTCCAGGATTTCTGGGATGGTTTAACTCCTACATCAAGAAGGGTACTAAATAGTGTAGTAGGAGGCCCGCTTATGAAGAAAACTCCACTTCTAAATGAACTATCTGAAGATGCAGATCAATGGCCTACTTTCCAAGATAAACGAAGGTCAGCAGATGTGCACCAATTAGAAACATCTGTTGCAATGCAGGCCCAGATAGCAGCTATGGCTAAGGACATCAAGAAGTTGACACTGTCCTAGGTGCGTAGTCAACCACAGGCAGGATGTGATATTTGCGAAATGGGACACCCAGCACATGAGTGTCAAATCTCTGCTGCGGAGGAAGAAGTGAATGTTGTGGGCAGCTTGGACAAAGGTAACTACCAAAGTAGCAATAATTTCAACTCCTTGTGGCAGAGGCACTCCAAATTTTTGGAGTTAACCTGGTGGTAGTTTGAATGCATGGCAACAGAATAATCTCAGACCCCAAGTATAAGAAGCTCTAGGCTTTCAAAATCAGCAAAGGCAGCAATACTAGCCTCAACAGTCTAATTAGTCTAGCATGGAAAATCTAAATGAAGGCCTACATTATTAAAACAGATGAGAGACTTGAAACTCATGGCACAACTATCCGGGAATACGGCATAGCTATTCAGAACTTGGAAAGACAGGTGGGGCAAAGTGCTAATCTTATTGTCTGTAAGGGCTCCAGGATTTTCCTACTGATACTGAAAGGAATCCAAAATAAATAATAAATGCGGTGTCTTTGAGGAGTGGCCAAGTATTAAAGGACCCCACTGCAAAACAAAAGGTGAGTTGATTAAAAGACAAGTGGAGATGTAGGAGCAAAAAAATAACGGAAATCAAGAAGGTGAAGTGAGGGTAGACCTAGAGGATGGTCTAAGGAAAAAGAGGAAGACTGAAGCTCAAAAAAAGAAGAAAAACAAAAATTCAATAATTGAGGAGACTGAGGAAAGAAAATATATGCTTGCTCTACTTTTCCCCCAGAACCAAAGAAAAGAGAAGTTGGACAAACAATATGGGATTCTAGAAGTGCTCAAGCAGGTGCATACTAATCTACCTTTCACATAGGTACTCTTACAAATGCCAGCATATGCCAAGTTCTTGAAGGAGATACTGTCCAATAAGCAGAAAGTGGAAGAGACTTCGGTTGTCAAGCTCACAGCATTGTAGTGCGATTCTGCAAAATAAGCTCCCTCAAAAGTGTGGAGATTCATGGAGTTTCACTATACCTTGCTCTCTAGGAAGTACTAATTTTGAAAACTCTTTGTGTGATTCAGGTACTTCTATTAATCTTATGCCCTTGTCTATTTTCAGGAAACTTGAGAAAGAAATTGGTACATGTGTCTTTGCAGCTGGCGGATCAGACCACAATTATACCCCGAAGGAATAGTGGAAGATGTGCTAGTTCGGGTGGATAAATTTTCGTTCCCTGTAGACTTCATTGTGGTGAACATGGAAGAGAATAAGGAGGTCCCTCTGATTTTATGGAGACCCTTCCTAGCTACTGGCAAAACTATACTGGATTTTCAGGAAAGGCGGCGCATGCTATGAGTAGGGGAAGAGAAAGTAGTGTTCAATATGAAGGAAGCAATAGGGACACCTAGAGAGGAGTTGGCTGCATACTCTGATTTTAAGGTGGATGTCCTAATGGGGCTAGCTGAAGAGGACAAACATGATAAGTGTGGGGTGCACCCAAAGATGTCAGAGCAGAAAATCTCGGCATGATTTTTTGCACTCGATCAGGCGTGCAAAATGGACCCCGACATTGATTCAGACCCAGAATAGATGATCCAGGGGAGTTTCATTTACCTCTTGCTTTTTATTTGTGTGTCGTGAGGACATGCCACAATTTAAAATGTGGAGTGAGGAATATAAATATGTATATATTTTTTCTTTGTGTGTGTTTTCATCATTATTACTTGACTTTTCCCGACGATAGATCTCCTTGACGGTGTTCTTGAGGGATTAAGGTCAAAACATTTTTAAAAAAAAACCAAAATTTTGTCCTTTATTTTCTTTATTTTCTAAGATAGTGTAATAATTCTCCCTTGATTTTTCTTTGTGTCGCGGTTCTTTTTCAAGGGTTTTTATTTGATCCCGATGTAGTTAGTTTTTCTTTTGATAAGATTTATGAAGTTTGTAATATGGTGTTAAATGGAGATTACTTGTCTTAACTTTGTTGTGCCTTGAGAGCAGTGAGTGCTTTAGTTGGGATGCTTAGGCTCATTTCTTGACTCATGTATAAGTGCCTTAAATTGTCTGATTTTGACTTCTCTTAACTGCTTTTACTAGAGAGCTGGGATAGGCCCGGTCCTGAGTGAGTTATGTTCCAATGTGTGTGAGAGGTATTGTTGATGTTTTATGTATCTCGGTGATGTCTAGAACTTGCCCCAGTGTGTTTCAAAGTGAAATAACAGTCTTGTTCAATCTAGGAAGTGATATACGCATTTCTTTATTGAGCAAGATATATGCCTTTGACCCACCAAATTTAATGTGTATCTTAGTTATCCCTTTTGAGTATGTAATCATACTTCTTTGGTAATCACACTACAAGCCTGGCCCTTTTGTTTGAATTGACTATCTGTTTGAACCTTTTACCTCTCTCGAACACTTAAAATTGTTATGAGCTTGTTAAAAACTAAGTAGAGGTATGGTTAGATTTTTGAGTGGAACTAAGAAAAATGACGAAAGATGCGATGTTTGAAAAATTGTGAAAGTCACGTGTAAGGAATTGAAAATAAAAAGTGAATTTGCTTGAGAAAAAAATAGAACCTTGAATAGAAATAAAAGAGAGAATATGTGTATGTAGAAGGAAAAAATTGATTCCTTGCTAGTGGTAGTTCTCGTCTTGTTTATGCTTAAGAAAATTTGGAGCTTGATGCTATTATGTTGTGAAGGTTGGGGTTTGGTTCAACATAAGTGTGGGGTCTGAATTGTTAATGCATACGTTTTAAAGTGCTCAGGGAGGTGTAGTCACTATATCCAAATGTATCCTACCCATCCTGCATCCTACATTACAACCAAATAAAGTCGTACTTGATCTTTGACGGAGTGAGATCGAATTAGTTAAGTATTATATTACGGGCAAGCTTATGGTACGTCTCTGTGGCACATGAATCTTAATTCTGAGAGTTAGTGAATTCTGTCTATCTTGAATTCTTATTTGTTCTTGAAATTTTTTGTGTCGAACTACTCTCTATTGTTTGTGTGACAACATATGACTTGTGAAGGAAAAATAACGTCTTTGGCCTCTGTGTTAGAGTAAGTGAGCAAGTTTTTGAAATGTACGTGGTGCTTGTGAGTTGATTCTTGAGGGCAGGATGTTACGGTATGGTGCTTAGTCTACTTTAATTATTCTTGGCATGATGCGTTAGGAGAGTTGCTTGACAAGGTCGTCTCTATTTGAAGTGTAGTTTGATTGCTTGAAGACGAGCCGTGATATAAGTGTGAGGTGTTGATGGTAGGCTAGGAACCCGTATTTTAGCTATATTTTACACTCTAATTACTACACTTTGGACGTATTTGAGCCTAATTGTTAGTACTTTGTACTTATTATGTGTGTTATTATTTGGAGCTTTGTAGTCTAAGTAGAAGCTCAAAAAATTAAGCCGGGATCATGTTTCGTAGTTGAGGACCAAATCTGGATGTCAAAAATTGAGAAAAGAAATTACTCCGAGAAAAACGCACTACCGCCCCGCGGCATGCGCCGCGGGGCATGGGGTGCTAGTGCACAATTTCTGCAGAGTGGAAAAAATAGCCCTCTAAACTTTTCCACTAATGTGGCACGGGTGCGCCACCTGGGGTGCCGCAGTAGTGTAATTTTTCATCCAACTTTTCCCACTTCGGCTCAGAGAGGATAGTTTCGTTCGGGCTCGTTCCTACATGGTATAAATAAATCAAAAATACGATTTTTGGAGGACTTTTGAACTACGAGAGATCGAAAAAGCTTTAGAGACTTTGAGGCACAAAGATTCATCATTCTTTCCTCAACTTAACACCCAAGTTTGGATTGAATTCATATTTTTTTATTCTTTAACTCTTTGTAATTTTTAACTCTAGTATATTGTATGAATTCGTTTATGGAACTTTGAATAGCATTTAAGCCAGAAATTATTTAAATATTATTTAAATCCAATAATTAAACTGTATTAATCTTCGGCTACGAGCATTAATTTTGTGTGGATCCAAACTTATGAATTTCTCAGGCTGAAAGCTATTTTGAATTCTACGGCACATCCAGAAACAAAAAGTTATTATGGACATCCTTGTACCTAGATGGTGAGGCGTTGGAGTGGTTCCGATGGCTTTTTCGAAACAAGCAATTATTAGATTAGGAACACTTTGTTACAAAGGTGCGTATTTGTTTTGGTAAACAGCATCTCGAATCGCCGGAAGGTCACATGGCTACAATAAAGGAACATTATACAGAAATCGAAGCATAGTAGTTTGATAAAATGTCACATGGCTGCTGTTTCTCCAAGGTGTTTGCTATTGAGAGATTAGATTTTAAAGCCCTTACTGATGTAATGGGATATGATCTAAAAATTGCAACATTAGAGGAGGTCCAGGTGTTTGATGAAAGCTCTCATAGAAATGAGCTTAGTGCTTTTATTACACAATCTACTCTTGTCTTTGAAGATTTAGTTTTAGCAAGTGTCGATCCAGTTAAGGAATTCTCAACAACATCCGAAGGCCAGGTGTTTGATGATTTTTCTCAAGGAGATGGGCAAACTTTTCAAAAGCTCTCAGTTATGGAAGATGACTTTGAGATAATTGGCCCGATATTAGCAAAGGTCTGAAGTTGGAGATGTGAAGTTTGTGAGAATACTGATCTCATTCTCCCTGCCTATAGACTTCCTTTTATCATTAGCGAGGGAGAAGGTAGTGTAGTTACATATGAAGATGACAAGCATTCTAGAACTGACATGAGTCAGGCGTTTGATAAATTTTCTCACTATGCCGAGTAATTTTTGGTTGACAATGAAGTGGTCGAAACACTCTGGGATAGGAAAAACCCCTTAATTTTGGATGGAATCAAATTGGTGTATGAGCATATATCTATATGCCTTCCATTTGATCCTGGTAAGTTTGTTCCTCCACGCATTCTATTTTAGAGCTTGAATACATTTGGATAAATTGTGGTGTTTGCGTATTACATTACATTCTGGTGTATTTAGCCTTGTGGACAATTTCGAGATAGCACTGAGTTGTTAGAAAGTTCACTCAGTAATTTTAATTCTTTATTAGTTTCCTTTGGTTTCGATTGGAATGTGGAAACCCAGAGTGGAACTATAATTGCAAAGGAGGAAAATTCATGAACCAGTGTAGTTTTGGTATTTGACAGTATTCCTCGAAGGGTTCCAACCAATTTTCTGCTAAGTCTAGTTTCACATGAGGAGTCATGGTTGATTCTTTTTTCCTAGCTGTTTGTCCATCCTGCCACATGATAAGAAGTTCATGTTGGCTAATGAGGTCCCTGATATTGAGCCATATGTCCCTAATGATATGTTGTTGGTTGAATTTTTAAATCCAGCCTAGGATAAAGAGTTCATGTTAATCATTAAGCAGCCACATCCTCAGGATTTTTAGTTTTTTGTTCTGAGTCGCTCTACTACTTTACCCACATCATTTTATAAGGACAGGCATTCTATGCATATTGTGACGGTGCTTTTTGCTAGAGGGAAGCTGTTTGATGGAACCATCACCCAAGGATATTCGTTAGAGAAAGATGCTACTGATATTTTTAGGCAATTTCCAAATGTAGTCCGCGATTAGCATTTCATGGTTGTTATGCATAAGGATCTTAACCTAGAGAATTTCCTGCTGGCAAGCAAGGATGTATATGCAATTCAGCGACTGATTTTGGACTTCATGTCTTCATTGAAGGAGTAAATTACTTTCACATTTATCTTAGGCCATCGATACCAAATAATACAAAAACCTAGTTCCAGCAACATTACCACAGGATATGAAACAGAGAATTACTTCAATAAAAGTTATTGAACAACCATGACTTCAATGGCGGGGGAGCATCAGAAAAGCCTATAGACTATATAGTGTTATCCAAGATGAAGCAGTTCAGGCCAATAGACAATCTCATGAAACTAGCGTTGAAGTACATTGCACGGATTTATCAGAAGAAGAAATAAAGTATCTGAAATATGCATTCGGGGGGCATGGGTACAAACATAGTGACATAATCACTTATGAAGGAATAAAATCTGGATTGGCTCGGCTTGGTTCAAAACTTGCAGAGGCTAAAGTCCAGCAACTCCTAAAAGCTAGTGTCTGCAGTTTAAGGACCCCTTTTGATAGGATATAATTGTTCTTACTTCAAGACAAAACACATGGTGCAAATGCGCACTTAGCTAAATTGATCTCATTGCTGCCAGATGGTGATCCTGATTGTTGTACTGTTATGATTCTACCTAGATGTCAGGCGAAACTATGGGAAGTGAAAGCCAACTATCCTACAGTTGCTATGAATTTCTTGTTTGATGTTGACAAGGTCAAGCGGATTTTGCTGCAATCCTTCTTTACTCAAACCTTGAGGACAAGGTCTTTGAGGTGAGAGGTACTTTTGTGAACTCAGTGAGTCACTGGTGGAGGATATGCGTTGGAATTTGGAAAATTATGCGTGGGACCCTTTTCGAGCGTAGGCAGGTGCTTAGTGCGTGAAAGTGCATCGTAAGAAAATTAGTTATAAATACATTAGAGGTTGTAGTGTAATCTTATGTTGAAGTTGTTGAGTGTTAGCTCTGTTTTCTCATCTCTAATCTTCTTCTATACTTCTCATTTGAATTCTGTATCAGTCTAGTTCTCATCCTCTTTGTTCTTAGGTTTCTATTGTATTGTCCTTACTATCATTGGCATCTACTTTTATTTTCAATTCGTGTTGAGTTAATACAATCAGTTGGTTGAGTGTCATCATCTTGTTGTTTCACACTATGTTATTACTGTAACTGATAAAACCACAATATTTTTATATTACTAATGGCAAGTTAAATTTTAATATTCTTATGTAAATATTCATTCACATTGCATCGCCCAAGCAACTAGACATTTTATCTTGTCCACTGACAATAAGAGTAAATTTAAATTTAATTTGTACAATTTAACCTGGTAGAAGATTATTTGTCTTATTCTTTTAGAAAGTAATTTCACCAATTATAATGATTATCTTTTATATATTTTAAATGATCTGATAGTGTAATTTATCTTTTAATATACAGAAGTTAAACTCTTAAAAGTATAATAACTTGATTTTGCAAAGGGCATGTTGCTTCACAAACTATCTCTGTCATTCGGGACAGGTGCTCGTCACGTGATTTTGGGGTGTTATATCATCACCTCACTTTCTTTACACAAGCCATTTACATAAACCGGTGATTTCAATCTACTGCAGTTTCATTTCTCTCCCGCCAGTTTGCTTTGAACACACACATAAAAAGTTTTGTCAGACAACCTTCAGTAAATTTTCCATAACGTTCTGTAGAAACATTCAAATGACGAATGATTTGAACAGTTGAAAACTAGACTTCAAGAACTACAATTTTTAATATTAGCAATAACCAAATACATTATATATTTTGAGTGGTACTCCTTGAAAGTTAGGCCTACTGTGCCATTGATTGAATCTTTCGCCCCGTGTATAATTTCTCACTTTTGTCTAGGATCCTGTTAAACTCTAAATCACTTTCAGTTTTTATGCTAATATTCTGCCAACCATATTTCTATCATTTCAATACCTAAATCATTCACTTAATATGAAATTTAAGCACGACTTAATTTAAACGCAGTCATAATTTTCTGGCGCGCTATAGGTTTTTCTTCTAATTTATTCTTTATGTTTTATCTTTTCCTTGTTATTTATATATTTTTCTAATTTAAATAATTTTTCAATCAAAATCATCATACCCACATACCTTATTATCGTGATCGACATGCACTTTTTTCACATAAATTACATCGCAGTCACATAAGCATGATCACGATAAAATGCGCCTATTAATAGTCATTTTGTCGCTTAAAGTTGTTTAAATAAGAAAAGTCGGAGTGTGAGGGTAGGCTTTATTAAAACAAAACAGGCACATGCGTCAGTTCAGGTATTAAGCTTTTCTTTTATGACCTCGAGCTGGAGATAGATAATTTGACAATGAGGTATAATTTTCTAAACTATTTTGGGATGTGTCCACAAATTATCTCCATTTTCTCATTTTATATGACTTTTCTGATTATGCAGTAACAAGATGCAGCAATAGAGAAAGAGATTAAGCTCAAGTTGAACAACAATGGAGGATTCTAAAAATATCCATGAGAGAAGAGAATAGAGAGAGAAAGAAAGAGAGAGGGAGAGAGAAAGAGAGAGAGAGAGAGAGAGTAGATGGCTTTGAATTGGAGAATGAAAACTAATTATCATTGATCTATGGAATATCGCATATACAAGTGCAAGATATTCCTAAATGACTAACCACCAACTGCTAGCTAAGACAAAACTAAGCTAAGTACTCCTAACTAACTGAATACATCATTTAACTTAAAATGCAAAAATATAAAATACATAAAAACACCTAATTATCTCAATACCTCCTCCCTTCCACCC